>VMDO01004332.1:0-127137 GCA_007922755.1 Pedetes capensis | reverse complement strand
GGGAGAGAATGGGCAGGTTTTGCAGGTTAGAATATAGGTGTCTCTGGAACTATTTATTATTGTTATTTAATAAATTGACATTCTAGTTCTCCGTGCTAGTCTTGGATTCTGGTTATTGTGAATCTTCCAGTGAAAATAAGAATCTTTATCAGTGTGTTGACACTCAGTTTTGAACTTTTGCAGCTCAGAACCAGACCCTGCACTGTGGCAAATTGGTCATCTTGGGAGGGTTTTGCGTTAAGTGACATAAAAAATATATTTTGAAGCAATACTTAACTGTCCACTACCTGATAAGCTATGGAGAATAATAAAATGGAGTAAGGGACACATACACACACACACACACACACACACACACACACGTATGCGTACATCTTGCCTATTTGAATTTTATTTATTTATTTATTTATTTATTTATTTGTAGTCCTGGGGGTTGAACCCAGGGCCTTGCGTTTGCAGGCTTTGCAAGTGCTGTACCAGTGAGCTGCACCATCAGCCCCATTTTTTTTTTTTTTTTACTTTTTGAGACAGTGTCTCACTAAATTATGCAGACTGCCTCTGGTCTCGAACTTGTGATCCTCCTGCCTCCGCCTCCTGAGTCTCTGGAATTACAGGCATGCACCACGGCACCTGGCCTGAATCTCTTTAGTAATAGTGAGGGACAGATAATGAGGTAGCTGAGGGCAGCACTATGGAAGTGTTAACAAAATTTCACATAAGCTTGGGAAAAGCTGGCTGTAGTGAGGCTAAAGTAATTTCTTTATAAGAGTACTTTTCCCGAACCTTTAATGTATTTAGGGATTAGTAGGAACATACAAGTGATGTTTCTTAACTTCATTTGCCCATGGTACCTTTAACATGTTTCCTTTGCAATGCCTTTGGAAAACTCTATGAAGTACTTGCAAAGCATGGTCTTAAGAATACAATGAAATTGAGGTATTTCTGGAATCCTCCTTAGGGAGAGGTGTGAGTTTAGTTAGTTTTGGGGAAATTTTTATTGAATCTCAGTTTGCATTGCATAAGACCTGCCTGAGTGATCTTCCATCCACAAGAAAGCCTAGTATAACTATTTGCTCAGTAGGTGTCTGTATTGATCAGAGTTCATGAGAGAGACAGAAATGTTAGGAGACAGATGCACGGGTAGATAGGTACATAGATGAGAGAATTGGCTTGTATGATTATGGAGGCTGAGAAATCACACAAGACACCTTGTGTAAGTGGTAGAACCAGAGCAGCCAGTAGCATGGCTCAGTCTAAGTCCAAAGGCCTCAGAACCAGGAAAGCTTCAGTCTGTGCCTGAAGGTCTGAACCAGGGGAGCCGATGGTGTATCTCTGAGGCTGAGGCCTGAGACACTGTGGGGCTGCTGGCTCAAGTCCTGGAGTCCAAAGGCAAGGGGACATGGAGTTCTGTTGTCCAAGGCAGGAGGAGAAAGAGGGGGAGTTGACCTTTCCTGTGTATTTTTGTTCTGTCTGGGCCCTTATCTAGTTATATGGCACCCACACACAGTGGGTAAGAGATCTTCTTTACCCAATCCATTGATTGAAGTACCAGCCTTTTTCCGAAACACCCTTACAGATGTACCCAGAAATAATGCTTTTCCAGCTAACTCTGTATCTCTTGATCCCGTCAAGTTGATACCTAAAATTAACTATCGTAGTATGTTTATCTGGAATTGTCTAGTGTAGGTCCTAGTGCAGAAATGGAACTTGGGAGTTTTGTTTTAGTAACTTGGATCTACATATTTGAGCCAGTCTAGAATTAGCAGAATTTAAGACTGTATCTGTATATTTCTTCTTCTGATAGTTTATTTCCTAAGAGGAAACTTGGAAGCCAAGCATGGTGGTACACTCCTCTAATCGCAGTATTCAACAGGCTGAGGCAGGAGGCTCCCAAGTAAAACCCTGTAGCCGGCCTGGGCTACGTAGTAAAACCCTGTCTAAAAAAAAGAAAAGAAAAGAAATTTGGAAAGTTACTTACCAAGACACATCCCAGAACCCAGCCCTGTTTTCACAGAGAGAACTCAATGAACATAGTTGTTAAATCTCTATATAATTTTTTTAGTGGTCCAACAATCAGATTATACGGTAATACAATTTTGTAAACACTTACATCATTTTCTCTGATTCTAGAATAAGGAAAATGCATGCAGAACTGCATTTTCAAATATGGAGTTTGTTTGTACAACCAATTTTGTATTTTCAGTGTGGAATGACAATACTGAGAAGAAAATTTAT
The DNA here is from genome assembly GCA_007922755.1 of Pedetes capensis. Classification (NCBI taxonomy): domain Eukaryota; kingdom Metazoa; phylum Chordata; class Mammalia; order Rodentia; family Pedetidae; genus Pedetes; species Pedetes capensis. The sequence continues at coordinate 124,902 of VMDO01004332.1, read as the reverse complement.
TAGTATTTTTAAAACAGCAGGAAGATTATTTCTTCCCAGATATTGATTAGTCTTTGAATGGGTTTTCTGATAATCCTTTTCTTCCATAGACTGCAGGGTGCAGCACAGTCATATTTTATGTAGAGTCAAGCAGGGAAACCTTGCTGCGATTAAACTTATTGCTGCTTTTTTTCAGCAGGTGCAAATAGCTTTGTCTTAGGTGGTTACGCTTTCTTGACTTGATAACGCACCAGGTCTTTGTCTTATATAAAACATGGAAACAATGGAGTAGTGAAAACTTGTGATGATATATGTTCCTTCCTTTGGCTTATAAATAGCAAATTGTTTAGTAAATTTGCATGAGTGCTTTAAAAGCCTACTGGGTAAAGCTCAGGTAACATTAATTTGTCCCTGGTTAGATGTTTTGTAAAGTACAGGTATAAAGAAAATTGAGGACCTTGTCTACAAGGAACTTATAGACATGGAAAGAAGACAAATACGACCATAGGAGAGATTATGATAAAACTTAAGTGACTAAGATATCACATAACTGCCAAAGGATTTCAGAGAGAGAGACTTCTTATGTACCCTGAGATATTTGGGGAGGACTCTGTAGAAGCTGGGACTTGAGTTGACCCCTGGAGGTGGGAAAGATTTAGCTGAAAAGGAAAGGTGAGGAGCTGGTGGCGTGAGCAGAGTGGCTAGGTCAGGATACTTGCTGGACTGATGAAGGGGAATACTGAATAATAGGGAATAAAGGTAGAGAGGTGGAATTTAAATTGGAGAGGGTTTTGAATGCCAAGCAAAGGAATTCAGATCTTATTCTGTAGATAATGGATTAGTAGTGAGGGTTCTTGGACAAAGAACAAGTTGGTAATTTAGTGGCTTGCAGTTTAGTTAAAGGAGAAGTGAGTCACGACTGTGCACCCAAGAGCCGTATGATGCACAGTGAGTGTGAAGAGAGCTGTGTGCGCTGCCTCTGCTTCTGATGGGGATGTAGGAGGATCGGCTGCTTCATTCTCATCCTTCCCTTGCATGTTGCTCTCCTGAGCTGTGTGCGCTCTGCCTCTGCTTCTGGTGGGGATGTAGGAGGATCGGCTGCTTCATTTTCATTCTTCCCTTGCATGTTGCTCTCCTGAGCTGTGTGTGCGCTGCCTTCGCTTCTGGTGGGGATGTAGGAGGATCGGCTGCTTCATTCTCATTCTTCCCTTGCATGTTGCTCTCCTCTTCAAGTCTTGTATAAAGTCTTTTTATCACGCTTAAAATGTATTAATTCTAATTTGACCTTCCTTACTGTGCGGTAGTTTGAATATCCAAAGCTATTTTCAGTTGTTCCAGATTGTCACAAAACTTTGATGTCCAGGTGCCAACTGGAAGGGCCAAATCTGGCCTATGGAGGATTGTTTTTAAAATCAGATTCTAAATTAAGCACTTTGGGACAGGAAAATGAAATGTGGCCTAGTTCTAACTCACTATTTAGCTAAAAGTATATGTATTTTTCTTCTTTGCCTAAATATTTGTCTGTTCTTTTAGACCCAAAAGACATTTAAACTGGAGCCAAGAATATTTAGACTCTTCTTCAACCCTTCATTTTTTCCAGAGTAGTTTTTGGCTTCTACTATACTTCAAGTTATACTTACAAAGAATTTCTCCAAATATCAGCCAATATTATTATTTGTTTATTTGTTTTTATATGTTTTAAATTCTTGGCCCTCTTCTTATCCTACACCTTACAAATTATTGAAGTGGAATTATGGCAAGTTTGTTTTTGGAAGTATGAACTAATAATACAGTTTAGCCTTTTAATATTTAAAATTAAGTTCTAAACAGCAGTGTCCATGTTAGCAGCAAGAGTTGTGGTTATAGAGAAATGGAGCATAATTCAGGCTTTAAAGCTAGAAAAACTTGGTTTCAAAGTCTGCCCCTGGCATCCATTCCCTGAATGACCTCAGTGGGTTACTATGACTACTTGCTATTTGGGTTCCATGAGTAGAATTTAAGCAGGTTCTTTTCTTTTCATGTAAATGGGCTTCATTCTAAGACTTACATTAACAGAGTATGGATAAAAATACAAATAGACTTTTCGGGGTCTCCCTTAGCCTACAGACCTGAGGCCTGCTGAGCTACAGAGGAGGAGAATAAGAGAGTGTCTCTGGGCAGAAAGGGGAGTCGAGAGTTATGGTTTCCTTCCCTTATTTCCCCTTTCCTTCTTTTCCCTTCCCTTCCCCTGCAGTTCACCCACATAAAATATACAATTCAGTGATTCTTATTTATGTTCACGGAATTGTGTAACCATCACCTTAATCAGTGTTAGAACACTCTCATCACCTCTAACAGTCACTCTATCTAATAAACAACCACTAGTCAACTTTCTGTCTCTGTAAATTTGCCAGTTTTGGACATGTTATGTAAATGGAGTCATAGAGTGTATGGTCTTTTGAGTCTGGCATCTTTCATTTGCATATAATGTTTTCAAAGTTCATCTGTGTGGAAGCATGTATCAATCAATACTTCATTTCTTTTTATTGTAGAATAATATTTTATTATATGGATATACCATAATTTGTTTATCAATTTGTTAGTTGATGGCCATTTGGATTGTTTCTACTTTTTGGTTTTGGTGAATAATGCTGTTGTGCACGTTTGTGTACAATTTTTGTGTGGGCATGCTTTCTATGAATTCAGTGGTGGTGTCAGGTGCCATTGAGTAGGGTCCAACTCACAGGGACCCTGTGTACAACACAACGAAACACTCCCCGATATTGTGCCATGCTCAGCACTGTGTCAGTGCTTCTCTGCTATTCATAGGGTTTTTAATAGAATTTTCGATGGCTGATTGGTTTTTGGGATTGAGGAGTGGGCTGCCACGTCCTTCTCTCTTTTTTGCAGTGCTGGGGATCAAACCCACGGCCTCAGAGAGCCCAGAGCAAGCACTCTACTACGTGAGCTAAGCCCTAGCCCATGAATTCAATGAGCACATGAAAATAATACAACATGTAGTCTTTGGAGAAATGTCTGTTTACATACTTTGCCCACTTTTAAATTGTTTTAATCTTTATTATTGAGTTGTTAAGAGTTTTTGAACTATATTCTGGATACAAATCTCTGTCATTAGATGTATTCTTTGCAAATATTTTCTCCTGTTCTTTCCTGTGTCTTTTCATTTTCTTGATGGTAACATTTGTAATACAAAAATTTTAAATTTCAGTGAAGCCCATTTTGTCTACTGATTAATTTTTTTATGTCTTGTGTGCTTTTGGTGGTGTTGCTTAGAATCCATTGCTTAATCCAAGGCTACAAATTTACTCCACTGTTTTCTTTTAAGAATTTTGGGGGATAGGCATTTGGCTCAATGGTAGAGCACTTGCCTAGCATGCATGAGGCCCTCAATTCCCAGCATTGAAAAAAAAAACAATCCATTTTAAACTGATTTTTGTAAATGATTATAAAGATTTTTAATGCTTTTTATAGTCTTAAAATTTACATTTAATTTTATGATCCATTTGTGTTAATTTTTGTAAAAGTACCAATAACATTTGTTGACCTTAAATTTTTAGGTTAAAATTTAAGTGCCACATGTCAATAGTCAGATTTCAAGCTGATTTTCCTTCTGAAAAGGAATACTTTTGAGAAGAAATCTATTTTATTAGCCTTTAAAGAATAAAAATAAACAGGAGATAGACTTTTCAAAACACTAAGAAGCATGCTCAGTTTTACTAGCTGTGAAAAACAATTAATACTTCATGGCAAAATGAAAATATGACCATAAATGTCAGAAATACCAATCTCTTGCTGGAGATGTAGCTCCGTGGAAGAGTATATACTTGGTATGCCAAAAGCCCTGGGTTCAATCTCCAGCACCAAAAGAAAGAACAAAACAAAACAATTTCCTGTTATAATGGTGACTTATAATACTACTTAAAAGATTTGCAAATAGAATATTACCTACTAGGATAATCTTCAAATAAATAAAATGGAAAGGAAGTTTCTCCGTAAGGGTAAAAACATGTTTCTTATTTTAAAAATTTTGAAGTCTGCAAAGTAAAATAATGAACCATGAAAAAAACAAAATAGGCTGGAGTTTAAATGCTTTAAGTCTTTTTTGTCTAGAACTTTGTGCATTATGGCCTTTAGTAGATTGCTTATGAACATTTGGTGGACATCTGGTGAAGTTACACCTCATTAATAGAATATAAACTTTTCATGTGCTTTTGTTGCAGTTATTTGCTTTGAGACAAACTTCCATTTTGTAAAAGTTTGGCTTTTCTGTCCTGGGAAATCTCTGCAGATATTTTATATTTGTTTTAAATTGCACACTGTCTTGAAATTTGCAGTCATACTTTATACCTTATTACATTCCTTTAAGAATTTGTATTGTTAGCTTTCTCAGTTTGAAAGATATTTTTCAAAAATGATTATTACTCATCTGTGAAAATACTACATTGTACCACATATATACAATTATGTGTCAATTAAAAATAGAAAGAAAAGGAAGAGTGACAATTTCTGTTATCTAGAGTAGCTGAGCAACTGAAAATTACCATATGTATTGTACATAGGTTTCCACTTAAATTAGTTGGTTAGTTATATATTTTGACAATGTACGTAGTGCTCTGTGAGGCTTTAAACATTTTTAAAATTGGCATATATAATTCATACTATAGTAAACTGTGGGCTGAGGTTTAGCTCATTTGGTAGAGTGCTGCTCTGCACTCTCTAAGGCCCTCAGTTTGACCCCCAGCACTGCAGAAAATGGGAGACAATCCACTCCCAAAGCCACCCTGAAACAATCAGCTATCAAAAACCCTATGAGGGCTGCTAGGAATCAGACCTGACTTGATGGCACCTAACAACAACAATAACATAGTAAACTACAGTATATTGTAGGATCGTATGTAGCTCACCTTTTAAAGTATAAAACTTAGTGTTTTTTTAGTTTGTTCAGAGTTGTGCCATCATCACCATTAATTCCAGAATGTTAGGATGTTGATTATTTGTTAGCCTCTTATGATTTATTTTTACTAGTTTTATGTTTATAGCTTATTTCAAAATAGATTTGAGGTGGTCTACATTATGTCATCATTATAACAGAGCCAGTATGATCTAAGAGATCAAAAACATTAGTAGGAAGGGAGGAATATATACAGAAACTCAAATTGAAACCGATGTAGTATTGCTATTAGGCAAAAGACGTAAATCTAAAACTTTGACTCTCGTGGGGCTTCATCTCCTATCATGGTGCCAAAATTATTTTTATCCAAAACTTGTGTTTCCTAAAAACACATTACTTCTTTCTTTAAAGCTCTCTCTTGATTCTCATGGCCAAAAGTCATGTTACACATTAACGTATAAGACTCGTCAAAGTCAGATATATTGAAGGAGTGTTTTGGGAGGACAGACATGATCATCATGTAGCTTTGATTTTACCTAGACATTTTCAAGACAAACCAGTATTGTATATTAATTAGAAAACATTGCTTAATATACAAATACATATAGAGTAGAATTCAGGATTTGCATGAAATACAACATAAGATTTCAAATAAATGTCCCTAATCTCATTTAATAAGAAGTATGATCTCAGGAATTCTTCCATCCTTTCTAGTACACTTTCCCTTTCTGCCAGTAGTGATTCCAACTTTGAAATAGCTGCCTACCAAACCAAGCAAACACTCTCACAGTCAGGACAAAAGGAAATAAACTGAGACAAAACAATCCAGAAAACCCCTAAGCCCTACTTCCAAGTTGTTGTTGTTGTTGTTGTTGTTGTTAGGTGCTGTCAAGTCGGGTGCGACTCATAGCGACCCTCATAGGGTTTTCAATGGCTGATTGTTTAGGGGTTGCTTCAGGAGTGGACTGTTAGATCCCTTCTCCCATTTTTGCAATGCTGGGGATCGAACCTGGGTTCTCAGAAAGTGCACAGTAGCACTCTACCAACTGAGCTAAACCCCAGGCCCCCCAAATCCTTAGACTGTTGCAGAATCCCTTCACAGCATGTTAAACTTGTTATGGATCTGGCCTGATATTGGGATTCTAGAGATTCTTTCTGCCTGGAATGCCTACTCCTTATCAGATTCCCCTCCAGTCTCAGCTCCTGTGAGCTGTACAGATCTCCTCTATGGTTATGCTCCCCAGGTGCCGCTTTCTGCCTGTTGCTGTAATTACCACAATGTATTACTATGTAATTCAGTCTGATGAGGTGAAGGAGAGAGATGTGGTAATGAGTAAAGAGGTTCAAAAGCAGGGCTCACTTTTCATTCATCTTTATATCGCAGGTGCTTTATTTCTGAACCGTAGTGGATGTTTTACAAATGTTTTCTTGAATTAATGAATGAATTCTGAATGACAGTTTGGGGAGTATAGCAGTTGCAAATAATTCTGTTTATTTGAGCTAAGTGGTTTTTGTTGTTGTTTTAGGATAAATGGAGGGTGGTTTTTTTTTTTTTTTTTTGATGTACTTCTTATTCTCTTTACAGTAGCCAGCAGTAGGGCTTCTGGCACCCATCAGAGTACTGAAATTGATCTTGCTGGGTCCACAATGACTCAGTTTCCAAATCTGAAGGACCATTTTTTCCCACTGTTGTCCTTCTGGGGCTTTCTGCTGAGTTTGACAGTATTGTAATGTCTCTACTTGGGAAGCTCTTTTCTCTCTTGTTTTGGGAACAGTGTATTTTTACGTCTTATGGCAACCATCACATCTCCACAGGCTCTTCTTCCTCTATGCATCTGAAGTGTCTTCCGCTCTTGCCCTTCTCTACACTGCATTGCGACACTGTGGCCACTATCCTTGTATCTGTTCTCTGACCATAATCCCAAGATTGGGGTTCTTCGTTCAGTCTTTTTGTGTAAGCACCCTTCTCGTCTCTACAGCTGCCTCCTTGGCACTGCCACCGGAATAGTCCAAAGCTTCACAAACTTTACACATATGAATTTCCCCATTCATTCCTGTTAAACTAGGCCTTTTTCCATATTCTCTCTCATTTGGTGAAACAACCTCATTTACTCAATTACTGAAACCAGAAATCTGGAGGTCCTCTCCTCTGGAATCATTCTTCCTTACTTTGCCTTCAGTTTAATCATGAAGATTACTTAATTTTTTTCTAAGGTATTTTGCAATTTCATTTTATTATTCTAAAACTATTGCCTTCTCTCTCTAATGGTGCTGTAGGGTAAAGAGTATATTGGGGACCTGGGGGTCAGAGAAATAACACCAAGGAGCCTAGTCACCTCATTTTGAGCCTCAGTGTAATAATTATGCACTTAGGAGTTATATAGGAATATATGAAACATTAAATATCTTCAGGGTTTGGTCCTGACACTTCCAGGACCATCCACTTTTTCTCAACTACGCGTCCACTATGCCTTGATTCCCACTTCATGGTTTCCCTGCTGGCCTGCTTTGCCCATTAATTCTTTGGACTACCCCATACCTGCCTGCAGCTATAGCCCTGTGGCATCCGATCCCGTCAGATCTTGGAAGCTAAGCAGGATCAGGCCTGATTAGTACCTGGATGGGAGACCGCCTGGGAACACCAGAAGCTGTAGGCTTGGGAGAAGGACCTGGCAAGCCCCTCCCAAAAATCAATCTGCCATTGAAAACCCTATGAACAGCAGAGAAGCACTGATAATAGTGTTTCCCCTCTTGTACAGAGGGTCGCTATGAGTTGGATACCGACTCGACGGCACCTAACAACAACAACAACAACCCCATACCTAGAAAGACTTATGTCTGTCTTTTCCAGAGCCACATGTTATTCAGTTCTTCTCTCACTTTCAATCCACTTCGTCTCTCAGTAGCAGATGGAGAACTCTGATATGTCTAGGAGGCATACATGCTCCTGCTTGTCCCGTAATTGAACTTGGCTGGAATGAGGGTCTGATTAGGAAAAACAGACTGTTTTCTTCTATATATTTAACACTCAACAGTTCAACCACTGCTTCCCCTCTGACCACCAAAATAAGTAAGACATTTTCTCTAAAACAACTAATTCTTTAATATCAACCGAGGGTCTTATAATCTAATTCAGTTCTAACACTATCTTCCTGAAGATAGCATCAGGACCCTCAGATTAAGGGTTCTGATGCTATCTGAAGGGTTCAAATTTAGTCCCAGAAAACTGCCCCTATTATAGACACCAATCCCAAGTCCAGGTTGTCAGCTATGCTTCTGATTGCCTGTAAATCTCAGACTCATATGACCCCCTCCTCAGGTTTGATCATTTGTTAGAATGGTTCACAAAAGTGCGTGTGTGTGTGTGTGTGTGTGTGTGTGTGTGTGTGTGTGTGTATACATATATATGTGTGTGTGTATATATTGTTGTTGTTGTTAGGTGCCATCGAGTCGGTATCCGACTCATAGCGACCCTCATAGGGTTTTCAATGGCAGACTGTTTCAGGATTGCCTTGGGAGTGGATTGCCAGGTCCTTCTCCCGTGTGTATATATATACATACATATATATACACACATACATACATACATACACACACATGTCCCCAAACAACCAAATGGAATTCATGGAAGAGACTAGTAGGGCGAGGTGGTGGGGTGGGGTGGGGGCTTCTATGCCCTCTTCAAGCATCTTGCCTTTTGGATTTTTAGGAGAGGGGGCTTATTACATAGCATGATTGATTGAATGATTGGCCATTGATGATTAAGTCAGCGTCTAGCTTCTCCAACCCCTTTTCATCTCTGACTGAAAGTCCCAACCCTCTAATCACACCATTGATTCTCCTGACAACTAACTCCATACTAAGCCCCTACCCCAGTCATCTCATTGGCATACAAAAAGAAACTCATCACTTTGGAGACTCCAAGGGGTGTGGCAACTGTGTGCCAGGAAATTGGGGCAGAAACCAAATATATATATTTCTTATTATGGCACAGCTGAGCTGGAGAGGGAACAGGTGTGCTTACCTTGCTCTTAGCTGGTTCTCAGTCTGTAGCTCCATGTTAAGATTTCACTGCAGATGCCAAGGAAGGAGGCAGCCTACTTCACTGAAGGAGGTTAGTTTTTTTTGTTTTCCCCTGTTCTTTCCCATAATGGTTGGGGAATAATCATTCCTGCAAGGGTTTCTCTGTGCCTTCAGTCCTTATCCCTCTTTAAAGACATCCTTGTAAATATCATCATTTTACACTGTTATTTTTACACTCTTCCTCCATTCACAAATGATTTGAAATATTACAGTAAGCAGTAAGCAGTAAATATAGCAGTAAGACCCGAAGCAGGTTAAATTTCACTTATCTTGTGGGCAGAACTTTTTTTAGAGTGGGGAGTAGAATGATGGGATTTCATTGTGTAGAAAAGTAGAGGGGCAGCTCCTGCCATCAGAGATGATTAAAAATTAGAGGAACTACTTCTTATGAATCTGTACTTACATAGATGTATTATTGATTGTCTATCATCTAGGGTTAAAAAAAGGGCATCAAAGTGATGATTCTATACTTAGAAAAATCAAGGGCTGTGTCCAAACTTGAGCCAAATATGGTGAAAATAGGTAATTAATTTTTTTTAAAGAAATAACATTGCCAATAGTTTCTAGGGCTGTTTGGCAGAGGTAATTTGCTTCAGTACAATGTTTTTCAAATTGAGGTAAATTATTCCTTTTAGAAAGGTAGATCTTCCTGGAAGAAAGAAACATTTTATCTTTGAGAAGACTAGCTTATTAAAATATTGAAAACATTTCATTTGTTAAATGTCTAACAGGAAGCTTTGGTGGGGGAAGGAAAGAGATCAATTCTAAAGAATAGGACTTTTACAAAGGGACTCCCTTGGGTGAAGTGCTTAGTAGGAACATTAGTGAGCTAGAGGGAAAGATACCATGCTTAGGGAATGAAGAGAGATAAACCAAGAAAAGAGAAGAAAGGAGGAAAGTGGGAAGGTACTCAAGACACACTCTGTACCTCAGCGTGAGCCTTGCTGGAGCCTGTGTTCTCTGAGCCAAAACCATCCATTCTCTTTTGAATGGAAGTCCTGGTTTTGCTCTTCATAGAAAATGAGCTCATTTTTTTTTTTTTGATATCATGTCGATTTTTTCCCCTTAAGGGATAGATAATTAGAGCTCTTTGATGAAGAAAAGGTCCAGTGTTCTGTTTTATAGATAAAAATCATTTTCTGAACCACCAAGTGTAATTTAGCTTAAATCTTCAGGGAAAATGAAGATTAGAATGTCTTAAACTCTCTGAGTTTAATGTTCAGGACTAGTATTTCATAAAGGACGATGCCAGCTATTATCCCCCTGCAGAAGGAAATTGTTGACAAGAAACCATTTTGAGAAGTCGGATTTATATTGACATCAGGAGCCAGAGAAGCTGGGGCGGCTGAGTATCCAGGACAATCAGGACAGCTGGGACAACTGAGTTTTTCTTGTGCAGTTGTTCGTCCTACAAGAAAACATAAGAACAACCACCCACTTTTTGTGTAGCTCCACCCTAAAAACAAAGATGATATTTATTCATTAAAAATAATCTTTTATTTTGATGAAGTACGTTAATTCCTGACAGAAATAATTCAGTGAAAAGGAACAGAAGTGAGAGAACTTTCCTTCATTTCTTGTCTTATATTTTTCCCTTCAAATAAAATTCTTGCATTTGAATAATTTATTGATTCAAGACAAAGTGGGTTGATAATTTTATCTTGACCTCATTCATCCAAAGAAGCATATAACTCAAGTGCAAAAAGTCAGGCCCTTATGCTGCTAAACCAAGGCTATCTAAGTAGGTAAAGCGGTCTAGCTTAGTTTCTTGAAACAAACTGGCCGAACAGGTCCCAACTTTTCACTGAATGTGCCTCCAGCAACTATCATTTTAGTATACTTTTCCAATTACATTCTATAGAAAATTGGTTATCTGTAAAGGTACTGTAGGTAGCTTATTGTAGAATTTATATTTATAATATAACACTACCCAAATTTTACAGTCTTTGGCGTTTACCAAAAGCGGTACTTTCTCCAGTTAACTAAAAACAGATATTCTTTAGGATGCTATATTTGTTTTCTGTGGCTGCTGTTACAAATTACTATAAAACAACTGAAATTTATTCTCTCAGTTCTGGAGGTCACATGTTTGAAACTACAGTGTTGGCGGGGCCACACTATATACAAAAGCAGGTGTTCCTTGCTTCTTTCCACTGTTGGTGGCTCCTGGCATTCCTTGGCTTGTGGCTGCATGACTGGAATCTTTGCCTCTACGGTCACATTGTTGCCTCCTCTTTTGTCTGAAAACCCTCTGATCACATACAAAGGTCCACTTGGATAATACAGGGTAAACTCCTCAAGATGCTTACTTTTTTTTTTTTTTTTGGTGGTGCTGGGGATTGAACCTAGGGCCTCGAGCTTGCATGCTTTGCAAGTGCTATACCGCTGAGCTGCACTCCCAGCCCCCATCCCCTCCCTTTTTTTTAACTTTTTGAGATAGGGTCTCACTAAATTACACAGACTGCCTCTGGTCTTGAACTTGTGATCCTCCTGCCTCTGCCTCCCAAATCGCTGGGATTACAGGTGTGCACCACTGTGCTGGCTCAAGATACTTTAATTAAATTTTTTTCTTGCCAGAAAAGGTAATATTCATAGGTTTGGGGGAGTAGAACAGACAAATGATTTTGAGGGTCACCATTCAGTTTAATATAAGTACTTTATACATTTTGTCTATAAGTTTTAGCATATTCAATCTACCTATTTTACCTGTACTAAGAATTTATCATTCTAAAACCCTATATAGATTTAGATTTAGTGGAAATACAAACTTTTGCCTTTCTCAATTATAAACTTAATTTTAATTATTCATGTAATGAACTCTACTAGCAAATAAAAATAGAAAATGTAAATGCAAAGATAATCCCAGTATCATATATAGTTGATCTTGGTCAACTATTGAAGTCTAAAAGTATTAAAATTATGAAAATGTTAATCATTATTTTTTATCATTTATATCTTTGGAAAGTATTAAGTGATCAGGGAGATATTTGGGCTATGCTGACTATGATTGAAAATCTTTGAAATAATTGAAAAGAATTTATTTGAGATTACAATATTGTCAATGAAATCATCCATAAGGTACATTCATGATGAGCAAGTTAACAAGAGTATTTTCATACAGAGTATCTATGAAATTAAAGATAGTTTGCACTAGATTTGTTTCCAATTCAGTTTGTTTTTATAGAGGCCAAGAAAATGTTCCTCCTTTTCATAGTATTTAGAAAGAAGGGAACATATATTATCAAACTTTAGTTAACTTTTCTCTGCCTATAACTGGACTTTCTCCACACAAATGAGCGCTTATATTATAATCAGAAATCCCCGACTTCCAGATGCTAATGGCAGTGTCAGGTGAGTCTGTACTTAACTCCTAAGGTTTCCTGGCTTTTTAGGTAGCCTTGCTGTGTTGGGCAAGTGATGCTGTGTTACCTGGAGAGATCTCTCCTTCAGATCTTAGAAATGTCTTTTACATAGAAACCACTTAGAAGTCTTTACCCTATTATATGGATTAGTTAGTTCAAAAATCAAGACTGGGGTTTATCTTGTTGCCCACATTTACCTAAAATTCAGAGAACTCATCCTCAAGCAGCCAGAGCCAGGTGGAATATTTCTGGGAACTGTCCTTAGATTCTTGACTGGGTAGTGTTTGCCACGTCCTTCTGGAAAGGGGTAAAAGTGGTGGCATGTACAAGGTACAGTGTTTGGGGAATGTACCCACCCAGGTGCCACTAAGGGCATGTGTGGGGAACAGTGACATAGGAGGATGGTCCATTGAACCCTGACCAGGAGAGGCCTTACTACGCTTTGAACTTTGGATTTTCTTCTTTTTCTGACCCTGTCCCTTTCATTCAGTGTTTTTCTCCCTGTTCACTTCATCTTAGATAGTAATGGATTTACTCAATATTTTTGTAGTTGGTTATTCAAGAGTGTTTTCCTTCCTATAGTTTTGTACAAAGTTCTGAAACTCCTTTCCAAAAGTATATTTTGACTCTGAATTTCCTATCCTTTACTTAGCCAAAAGCAACAAACAGAAAAACTGGATTTTGTATTTTAAATTTCTACCACTTTAAAAGATAGAGATTAATATTCTTGATATTATACTTCTTTCTAAAAATGCCTTTTGTTTCCAGGAAAAATATGGAAATTTTGTTTCCAAAAGGTCATGGTTTCTTTTTTCTAATTACATTCTTTGAAATTCTGACAGTGTGGGCCTATGTACTCTAACTTTAAATATACTTCTTACAAAATTCAACACATTTCATCTTTTCTAAACAGAATTCAAGACTTAAACTGTTATTCCTAAGAACTACAGGCTTAGAGTAAAACCCCCAGAATTCCTCTTTTGGTATACAGCTAAAATGGTTTGGTTGTGTTGCTGGTTGGACTTTCCAGGTCAGACTCTGTGACTAAGAGGTGTAATCAGGATGGTTGCCTTAAACTATAATGCAAATATACATGCAAAAATATAATGTCTTTTGTTGTACAGCTGGGACCATATGATTTTCTGAACTTCATGTGTGTAACTGTCCTTTTCATTGTGGGCGCCATTCATTTACATTATACTGTTTATTCATTCTTTCATATATCAGTCTTGTGAATACAGAAATGCAAGGCATGGTTCCTGCTCTTAAAGATGGTAAAGGCTTGTGGAAAAGTCATCATGTAACAAATAACTATAGCCTAAAATAATAAATACTGTTATAATGGTAAGACAAAGTCCTTCATGTTGTTAAACTCTCTAGACCACCTTCTCCAAGCGATTATTTTTTCTGTGGAATTTTCTCCCTGTAATCAACCTCCTTTTCAGATACATTTATGTATACATTACTTGTGTTCTCTTTCCTATGTCCATATTTCCCCATTTGGGGAGTCAAAGCCTTTTGTAGTAACTGTTTCCTTTCTTGACTCTTTTGACAGCTTTGCCTTTAAATGTTAACAGAGAAAAATAATGTCTCATTATATGTGAAACATTTAGGATGTCTTAACATTTTAAAGGGCAGAGCCTACTGGCCTAAAAGAAAAATCAAACATACTTTATAATGTGGAGCATTTTTAGAATATAGAATCAGGTGTGTGTGTGTGTGTGTGTGTGTGCGTGTGTGTGTGTGTGTGTGCATGCAGGAAGGAGAAAATTGCCTACATGTAGGACAAATAAAGTTCAATACAACTTTAAGTGTAATAAATCACAGTGAACTTGTTGTTAGGTGCCATCCAGTCAATATCCAACTCATAACAACTCTAAGTACAACAGATGAAACACTATTGCCAGTGCTTCTCTGCTATTCATAGGGTTTTCAAAAGCTGATTGTTTTTTGGGAGTGGGTTGCCGGGTCCACTCCCAAGCCTACACCACATGGTGTTCCTAGGTGGTCTCCCATCCAAGTACTAACCAGGCCTGATCCTGCTTAGCTTCTGAGAGAGCTGACAGGATCAGATGCCACAGTGGTACGGCTGCAGGCCACAGTAAAGTATTACCTCCTTAATTTTTAAAATCTTTTTTTTTAAGAGATGAAAGGGAAGATATTGCCCTCAAAAAAGGAGGCATTTTCTCGTATTTGTTACATTTTATGTAAAAAAAAGTATAAGGCTTAAGAGAATTTACTAAACAACAAAGAACAGATAAATAAAAGCCAAAGTTATCTGTGTAGATGGCATTAATTTTTCTGTTTAAACTCTGAGTGAGTTATTGAAATCTTGAGATGTAGTCCTAATTCTGTGACCTTGGATCTTTCAGTTTCCCCATTTGTAATAAGGAGTTGGTATGGTAGACACTTGCTTACTTTGCTCAGCCTCCATTTCTTCCTCTTGGAAGAGTTGCCATTTTCCCATTTTTGATTCTCATCATTCAGATGAGTCCAACCCAGTTCAGTCCTTTTCACCCAGGGATGCACAAGTGACCTAGCCCAGGTTGGTCAATATCTACCTGCCCTGGCTGCTATAGTTAGTTAGGGTGGGCAGTTGACCAAGGTTTGATGGATCAGAAGTCAGCTGCTGGGCTTTGTCTTGAGCTATTAAGGAGAGGAATCTTAGTCTCCAATAAAGTTCCTAAAGAAGTAGAACAGAAAGCTGGAATTATAGGGAACCTTCACATGGAGATAACCAGACACAGAGGCTACAGAGAGGAAAGCAGAACTGATATATACATGGATCTACCTCTGCCTGTCCAAGTATTTGAACAATAAGGCTTTTAAGTCATTGTTTCTTATGCCAGTTAGAGTTGTTCTTTCTTATGTCACATGCAAGTGAGAGAGTCTAGGCTAATTCATTTGGGTTAGTTAACCTCCAGTGCCTTTCTCATTTCCATATGACATGATTCTCTTCCTTCCTTTAGCACATGGAAGTTCAATTACTTTGAGTGAGGTAGACAGATAATAACTAGATAGTCTCAAGAGGAGTCACTTCACCATCTGAGCAGTATCAATGGAATGGTCAAGGGTAGTTGTATACTTTGTTCTCATTTATGTTTTTTCATAGCATACTATACTTTCAAAGCCCTGTGCCTACCCTTGATCTGGCTGTATTAACTCCTATGAGGGCCTATAAAATAGAACAATCACAGAAATAGATTGATATTATAAATGATAAGCAAAAGTTATCTGTTTCTGAGTCACATGCACAAATGATCCTTTTCTGAGCCACCCTCACTCTGGGGTTAATGTGTGGATTTTGTGATGATGACTTTTAAAGAATACTACATGAGAATGGAAACTGCTGGGATTTAGCTTGGTTGGTAGAGCGCCTCTCTGCAGTTTCTGAAGTCCCCGGTTTGATTCCCAGCACCACAAAAATGGGAGAAGGATGTGGCAATCCACTCCTGAGACAATTCCGAAAACAGTCAGCCATTGAAAACCCCATAAGGGTCGCTATGAGTCGGAGATGACTGGATGGCATCTAACAAGAACAACGACATGAGAATGGAGAGAAAGAAAATACCTGGGGGATGCATGATGAAACTATAAGATATTTACCAGAGAGTCCATGAGGTCATGAAATAGAATGGGAAGAACTTGGATGCAGACTCTGCAGGTGAGTCCTGGCTCTGTCTTTTACGTAGCTATAACCTTATCAGTCATGAACTTCTCTCTTCTTTCACATGGTTGGGTGGTTGTGAGGATGACATGATATACTATGTGTGAAGGCAGTTTTCATATAAACCCCAAGAAAGGGCTGAAGTCATTTAGGACTGAAATAATTTAGGAGTGAATGAGCCGAGCATATCCACTGAGTTTCATGGATGAATTTGTAGCAGAAGCTATAGATTGTGAAATATTGGGACATTTATCTTTACAAAATATTATACCCTAATTACATGAAGAAGGCAGCTGGATATGGTGGTGGCTAGAATATAAAGAGTGAAAAATAAAGATGAGTAAAAATATTTCTGAGAGCCTGGGACAATGGTGGCAGTATTAACAGATGGCAGCAGATTAGCAAGGGGATCTCAGTGAGGTGATCAGACACCCAGACGTTGTTGCACAGGAAATTGCAGGTTTAGAAATAGCAGTTAGATAGTGGGGCCCCTGTGTAGATTTGGAATCTATGAAGTCACTGAAATTTATATCTCAAAGAGTTTTGTCTCACTTATTAACTTGAGTTGCTGTAACAAAAGACATAGACTTGGTGGCTTGAACAGTGGACATTTGTTTCTCACAATTCTGGAGATAGGGAGTCTAAGATCAAGGTGCTGTTTGATCCTGTGTCCGGTGAGGACCTTATTCCTGATTTGCAGGTGGCTGCTTTCTTGCTTAGTTGCACATGGCAGAGAGTAAGAGAGATCATTTCTTCCATGTATTTTCTTATAAGAGCAATAATCCCATTCATGAAGATTCTATCCTCGTGACCTAATCACCTCCCAAAGGCCCCCTCTCCCAATACCATCACCTTAGGGATTAGGACTTCAGCCTATTGATTTTGGGCAGGCATAAACATTCAGTCCATAACAGGCCCTTAAAACATCATCTGGCTTTGAGTTTTAGATAAGAGGTGGAAAGTAAAAAGAGGTTTTACAGATAAGAAGCTGCAAGATTCAAAGTGAGAGCTAACATAACATATTGTGAATAGCATAGCTAGGAATAGAATTTCAATTTGCTGCCTCCAAGGCCAATATCCTTTCTTCTCCATCATATGGACTCTGTGTCAACCCAAAGACTACAATGGAAGCTGTAATGATAGAGTAAGGATTATGATGAGGACCCACTGTATGCTAGGCAGAATGCAGTGTAGTTTTCTACTGTGGTCTGTATACAGCTCTGCAGATACTGGTAGCATGCATGAAAAAGCCAAGATGCTAGACTGTACAGGTGGGGAGGATGCAGTAAGGCTTATGAAGTACTTGGCAGCTTGTGGAAAGAAATACTAAATAATTCTTGTTCCTGTTCTCTTGCCAATTACTTTTTTTGTTTGGGGGGGGGAGTTGGGGGTTGAACCCAGGAACTTGCACCTGCTTTGCCAGTTCTCTGGCATTGAGCTGCATCCCTAGTCCGTTTTTCGCTTTTTATTTTGGGACCTTGCGATGTTAAGCAGGCTGCCTCTGGCCTTGAACTCAGGATCCTTCTGCCTTTACCTCTCGAGACTCTGGGATTACAGGTATGTGCCACCATACCAGGCCTGCCAGTTACAATATAGTGTAAGACTTAGAACTTAAAAAATTTTTATTTTCTTGTTAACATATAATAATTATACATACTTGTAGGGAACAGTGTGATACAGTCATACAATGTATAGTGATCCGGCAATTAGCGTTTCCATGTCCTTAATGTTTCTTTATGTTTGGAGCCTTTGAACTCCTCTCTTGTAATAATTCATAAAATATACTATGAATGATATTCACCCCATCAAGCTGTAGAACATGAGGACTTATTCTTCCTCTCCAACAGTGTTTTGGTAACCATTCTTCAGCCTTCCTCTATCTACCCCTCAATCCTTCCTGTTGTTTTGTTGGGTGCAGTCAAGTTGTGTCCAACTCGTAGTGACCCTCATAGGGTTTTCAGTGGCTGATTGTTTAGGGATTGTTCCTGGAGTGGACTGCAACGTCCTTCTGTTTTGTGGTGTTGGGGGTCAAACCGCCTCTACCAACTGAGCTAAACCCCAGTACACCACCCTTCCTAGTGTCTAGTAAGTACTATTTTATTCTCTTCTACTTTAAGATTAACTTTTTTAGCTTCTACAAATGAGAGAGACCATGTGGTATTTGTCTTTCTGTATCTGGCTTACCTCATTAAACATAATGTTCTCCACAGAACATGGATTTTGAAGCCAAACAGTCTTGTGTTTGATTCCTGCCTGTTACTTGCTGTCTGGGATACCTTTCACCTCCAGTTTTTTTTTTTTTCCTTCCTTCCTTCCTTCCTTCCCTCCCTGCCTCCCTGCCTTCCTTCCATTTCTTTATTTCTTTTTGTGTGTGTGGTACTTGGAGGTTGAACCCTGGATATCACACGTTGTAAGTGCTCTACCACTGGGCTGATCCCCCAGCCCATTTTTCATTTTTTATCTTGAGACAGAATCTTGCCCAGAACCTGCAATCTTCCTGCCTTTCCCTCCTAAGTTGCTGAGATTATAGGCTTGAGCTACCACACCTAGCTCTTTCTTGTTTTTTCATTTTTTATTTTTTTACTTTTTTGAGGCAGAGTCTCACTATGAAGCATAGGGTAGCCTTGAACCCACGATCCTCTTGTTTCATCATTCTGAGTTCTGGGATTGCAGGCATGGACCATGGACCCAACTGAGCCCCAGTTTCTTAGTCTATACAGTGGGAACAACTGCTTCATAGGACTTTTGTGTGTATTGATGATTATATTAGTTTCCTATTGCTACTGTAATAAACAACAAAAAATTAGTGGCTTAAAACAACACAAGTTTATTACTACAGTTTTGCAGGTCAAACTTTTGAAAATGGGCATTATGGGGCTAACCCAGGTGTCAGCGGGGCTGCCTTCCTTTTGGAAGCTCTCAGGGAGAATTCACTCTTTGCCTTTACCTGCTTCTAGTGACTACTTGCATTTCTTGGGTCACAACTCCTTTAGCAGTGATGTTGCTCCAACTTCTGCTTCCATTGTCACTGTCCCTCTGATTCTGACATTCTTGCCTATGTCATATAAGGATTCTTGGGCCCACCTGGCTACATGGATCCATCTAGATAATCCAGGAGAACGCTCTCATCCCATGATCCTCAACTTCATCACATCTGTAAGGTCCAGTTTGCCATGTAAGGAATGAGATTCACAAGTGTTAGGGATTAGGATGTGGCCATCTTTGGCGGCATTATTGTGTCTACCACCACGATGATAATAGTACTAATGACAATTATAAGGAAGGATAGCTATTATTAATATTTCACTTGCTCCCAAAATTACTTACAATATTTTATCAAAACAAAAACAAAAACAAAACACACAAAAAACCAATGTACCCAAACCCAGAAACCTTTTCTATCCCAAAACATGTAAGAAAAGCAAGTCTAGCCTAATAAGGGGATTGAGCTGAGTTGATGAAGGCTTTCTCATTGTGCAGTTGAAAGTGACTTCCTTCACAGAGTTGCCCCAAAACCTTTGGAATATTTACCTTAGTCATTTTTGATTCAGGCAAGCAAAACACATATATGTTTTCTGGAAGGAAACCCAACTATCAGTGCAGCATAAATGACTGTTAGAAATATCAAGTGAGGTGCTGAGAGCATGTGGAACGGACAGGTGAGTTTTGATTTAGAATGAGATAAAGGAGTTACTTATAGCAGAGAGTTAGCATTCATAGTTGACATAGTAAACTACCTGTTTGGCTTAGGTCCTGGTGATGGGGTAGTCTTACACAAAAGATGTCCAGAAAGTTTTAGTCTCTGTCCCTGATCCTACTTGAGTGCCTATACACACAAACACACAGAATTCAGAAACCCTAAGACTACCAAGTCCACAAAAGAGTCTTTATTCTTGGAGAAAAGTATAGATTAAAATGACCCTATTCAGAAAAGTAGTTAAAACAATGTGTGTGAAGTAGCAATAGAAGTAAAATGGCTATCTGCTTTTGAAAAATGCTAGTGGAAAGAGTACCTCTTGCTTTATGATTCCTCTTTATTTATTACAAATTATACATCTGCTTAGCAGAAAAATAAAGAATAAGCTGTCATTTCCTTTAAAAACACAAATCAAACAAATTGCCAGGAGGACACTCTGCTAATTTTGACAGCCATTCAGTGCATTCATTTGCTAGCCTTTCTCAGACATAATACCTGCGTAGCTTTTATTTTTCCAGACTTGCCATTGACATATTTTCATTTATTGAATGTTTTGTCAATTTATGACAAGTACGAATTAGAATTGTTTAAAATACACATATTAAAATGGCGATTTTAAACTAAAGCATGTGGAATTTTAAAAATACAGACTTAAAGACCACATTCAAAATGCTTGGTACAAGTAAGAGGCCTCATTTCTCTGGTCTTAGGTTAGCTTTCTATCCTTCTTTCTCAGCTCCTGGAATACTGAATGGTGTCTACCAGCCAACTAAGTTCATTCTTTTATGTTTAGCACTTGAATATTTCTCTTCTGTCACTATGGGGCCCCTTAGCCCGGGGTTAGAACCCCACACCCCCACCGGTGGTGAGTGTGATGGAGACACAGCCACTGCGGGAGCGTTTCAGGGAATGAACTCAAATTTTATTTAATGTCTCAGGGAATGAACTCAAATTTTATTTAATGTCTCAGCCTTATATGCAGTTGCTTACATATTCTCTATGTGACATTGTCCAGTGTCCCATCCACCCATGGGGAGGGACACTGTGGTGGGAAACCCTCTGAGGCTGCACCCAGAAGACCCCCAGCGAGCATCATCTTGTCTTCTAACTCTAGGCCAGGACAGGTGTGCCTCTTCAGCCTTCTTTTAGTCCTGGGTGTGCCTCAGGACTTGAGGTGACCCAGATAGGCTCAAACCCGGATCTTTCAGGGTCTCGGTCCTGTGGATTCCACCCCACATGTCACTAAATGCCTTTTATTATTAAATGATTATTTCCTTAAAGAAATTTAACTTCATCCACTGTTTTTGCCCCCTCGAGAAAGTTGTGCTCATCACCCAGTGTTGAAACAGGTTGACATTTCTCATTGAAGCTCCAACTTTAAATCCCAGGTTTGATGTATATCACATTCTGTTGTGAGAAGTGTCCAGTACTGATCCAAAGTGCGACTCTGAAGTTACTAGACTGCAAGGGGGTCATTTGTGGATCGGACAATGAGTATGCTACTGTAGTTTGACGCATTTTCTTTGTTGTGCTGGGGAGTGAACGCAGGTCCTTACACACTCGAGGTTGGTGCTCTGCCACTGAGTTGTAACTTCAGCCCTCCGCAGTGCAATCTTTCATAATTTGTAATCAGCAGTTGCTTCGGTGGTCATACAAATAAGCCTAATTCTTAAATAGGCTGTTAGTTCTGCCTGAAATCCTCATGTCCCCACTGTTCTTGGACATTCTTCTCTTCCAGGTGTCCCGTGCAATTCTAAAATATTAATAGTCCTCTGGATGCAAGAACTTCATTCTGAGAATAAGTTTATTTATTCTGAGAATAAGTTAACTAACTTAATTGAGTATTTGAGATGGAAAAACCAGCTGCGGGAATGCAGGTAGAAGAAGGAACTTTGAGAAGGTAAAAATGCTGTTTTCAGCAGTGCCTGAAAGTCTCCTGAAGGAAATCTCAGAATCTTTTCTTCCCTTGTTCAGAGCTTTTTATTAGATTCACCACCACACTATATTGAACTGTAGAGGTCTCACAGCCTTTTTAAAAAAATTCTCATCCCAAGGAGAGCTTGGAACCTCATTCTTCTTTGTCTTTCCTGACCACAATCTGCTTCTGTCTCTGAAGGAACATGTGAAAGGATATGTAAAGGAAAATTTGAATTCCATAGCAATACATTTATTTCCATTTAGGTGTAACTGGTTTCAAATCTTTATCAATTTTTCCAACAAGTTTTTTGAGCCAGATGATAGATGACAGATATGAATGGATGAATGAGATAAGAGTGATGTCCCCGTAGATACCCACCACTGACATGGTGTCATTTCCCCAAGAGATTCTTTCTATCCCCAGTGAAGGGACTAAGTCTTAGTCTTCATGATATATTAGTATGCCTTATTTTCAACAGGAAATAAAGTATCTCTTTATGTTACTGTAGGACTCTCAAGGTAAAATATTAACTATGCTTTTCTAGGATCTTTGTTTTGTTTTTTGTTTTTGAGACAGTGTCTCACTATGCAGCCCAGGCTGGGCTCAAACTCATGATTGTCCTGCCTCAGCATCCCGAGTGCTGGGATTACAGGGGTGTACCACCACACTCTGCTAAATAGGGCCCATCTAGGATATGAATTGTTGTTGTTGTTGTTAGGTGCCATCGAGTCGGTATCTGACTCATAGCGACCCTCATAGGGTTTTCAGTGGCTGACTGTTTCGGGATTGTCTTGGGAGTGGATTGCCAGGTCCTTCTCCCATTTTTGTGGTGCTGGGAATTGAACTCAGGACCTCAGAGACTTCAGTGCAGTGCTCTACCAACTGAGCTAAATCCCAGCCCAGGATATGAATGGGAAGTTTGTATTTTATGAGTATCCAAACTTAAGGGGAAAGTGCAGCACTATAAGCTACCCAGTACTATCTACAGATGAAGACAACCCGTGAATGACATTTATACGAGTTCATAAAAACTAGCTAAACAAGGAAGGTTTTTTAAAAAAACAAAATAAATTTAAGACTTCTTATATCTTTGTTATGGCATCACTTGTTTCTAATGTAGCCAGCTTTGATAACAAATAAAAGAAAACAGAACCAAGGTGTTCTGGAAAAGTCAATAATTGAGGCTTTAAGTTGGTTTCAGTATAATGACTAGCCAGGAAAACCTACTTTCTAGAAGGACACTCACAGAAGAGACGTGATCCAGGTTCATGAAATCATGAAGTATGTGAGTATGAAACATAGCAGCTTGTTCATCAAATCATAGAGAATGTTTTAAGGCTTTGGAAAAGTACCATGGATGGACGGTTACAGGAATTATATTTTATTGTTGACCTTAAGGTCTTAGATTTCCTAAAATGTAGCCACTTTAAAATAAATACCTTTTGCTTTTGTAGTAATTAGCCCCCTTGAATTAGTTTCAAAATTGTTCTGCCCTTTTTTGAATTTAGTTGCAAGTCAAATGGACCTTTTATCAGATTTTCAGATATAAGTAGGAAATTCTTTATTTCACTGAATAATGTAGACTTATCAAATTAATAATCAGGGTCTCATGCTTAGTAGGCAAGTGCTCTATCACTTCGTCACTCCCCTAGCCAGTTATTTTTTGTCTTGAGACAGCCTTGCTAAATTGCATAGGCTGCCTCTGGCCTCAAATTTGTGATCCTCCTGCCTCAGCCTTACGAGTCACTGGGATTATAGAAGTGTAACACAGTATCCAGGTAGGAATTGTCGTTGTTAGGTGCTGTCAAGTTCGTGTCTCACCCCTAGTGACCCTATGTACAACACACAAAGCACTAATGTCGGTGCTTCTCTGCTATTCATAGGGTTTTCAATGGCTGATTATTTTGGGAGAGTGGGTTGCCAGGTCCTTTTCCCTAGCCTACAGCACCTGGTGTTCCGAGGTGGTCTCCCATCTAAGAACTAACCAGGCCCAACCCTGCTTATCTCGCAAGATCTGATGGGATCACACAGCATAGTAATATTAAATGTGTACCTCTTAGCATCAGAAGTTAATGGAGGGAAATGGTATTTTTCCCTTAAAATATGTTTTAGTATTTTTGTCAGAGACCAAACACTAGGTTGTCAATTGATTTAACTCAGTAAGGCATCTCTTAGGAGCAGTGCTTCAAACCATGAAAAATTGGGTTCTGGTTAGGGTGTGGGTTCATTATGTCAAAAGTTAGAGGGTTTGGGTTTGGTTCAAATTATGGTTTAAAATTCTAATCCTATGTGTAGACAAATCAATAATTTTTTCAATGTTTATTTTTCACATTTTAAATAGCTTGTTGTTGTTGAGTGCTGTTGAGTTGGATCTGACTCATAGTGACCCTGTGTACAACAGAACAAAACACTACTCTGCCATGTACACAATTTTATAATGTTTGAGCTCAGTGTTGCAATCACTATGTTTCTTCTCATTTTAAGTCATTGTCACATCAACAAAAGGAGGTCCCAGGGGCCTTACTCCATTTTAACCATTAAAGTCTTCCCTACTTTGAGGAAGCAACTCTTCCCCTGTCATTTCTTGAATGCCTTCCAGCCTGGTAGGCTCATTTTCCAGCCTGGTAGGCTCATTTTCCAGCATGGTATTTGATAGTGTTTCTGTGCTATTCAGAAGATTTTCAGTGGCTAATTGTCTTGGGAGTGGGCTGCAGGGTCCTTGTCCATAGTCTATCTTAGTCTGGAAGCTCAGCTGAAACCTGTCCACCATGGTGGCCCTGCTAGTATCTGTAATACCAGTAGCATAGCTTTCAGCATCACAGCAACGCATAAGCTCCCACAACATGACAAGCTGACAGACATAGCTAATGATACCAAAACCCAACCAACCAACCAAACAAGAAAACACTAAAAGCTGGACCCAAACCCAGTTTTTCACTGTGTTTGGGTTCAGGTTCAGGTTCAGAAAAACTTCAAAAGATGCTTGAACTGGAATGAGTTCAGGGTTCTGGCTTGTGTCTGGTTTGAAGCCCTACATGTAAGATTTAAACCCAAACCTGAACTGACCCTCAACCCTCTAAGTTTTAACATATTGAACCTGCGTCTGAACCTGAACCCAATTTTTTATGGTTTTGAAGTCTGGCTTAGTGGTTATCTAGAACTGGTAAAGCTGCTGTGGCTTTTTTTTTTCTCTCCCTAATAGATATAGGGAGCTGGGATTTAGCTCAGTTGGTAGAGTGCCGCTCTGCAGTCCCTGAGGTCCTGAGTTCGATTCCCAGCACCGCAAAAATGGAAGCAGGACGTGGCAACCCACTCCCAAGGCAATCCCGAAACAATCTGCCATTGAAAACCCTATGAGGGTTGCTATGAGTCGGACACGACTCGATGGCACCTAACAACAACAACAATAGATATAGGGGCCTGCAGCTGTACCACTGTGGCATCCGATCCCATCAGGTTTCAGAAGCTAAGCAGGGTTGGGCCTGGTTAGTACTTGGATGGGAGACCAACTGGGAACACCAGGTGCTGTTGGCTTGGGAGATGGACCCAGCAACCCACTTCCAAAAAACAATCAGCCACAGAAAACCCTATGAATAGCAGAGAAACACTTACAATAGTATTTTTCCTGTTGTATGTGGGGTCGCTATGATTTGGACACCAACTTGATGGCACCTAATAACAACAACAATAGATATAGGAAAGCTTTTTCCTCTCCATGCTCAGAAAGGTACCTTGCTAAAACTCCTCTGCATATCCAGAGAGTAAACCCTGCTACTTATAAAATATTTGCTTTGTGTTTTATACTATGTGGTAGGTCATGGAGACATAGTTTGTGAGCTTTAATATTAATGTGGTGGTTTCACTTATTTTATAAATTATAAAGGCTGCTAGAGGTGTTCATTAGATTTTACCATAGACTCAAGCTAGTGAGGCTTTGTTGTTGTTGTTGTTGTTAGATGCTGTTGAGTTAGGTCTGACTCATAGTGACCTTATGTAGAACAGAATAAAACACTACCTGACACTCTGGCATGCACACAATCTTTTTTATATTTAAGCCCATTGTTGCAGCCACTGTGTCAGTCCATCTAGTGAGGGATGAGGCCTAGGTCTATAAAAATATGACATACCTTTACAATTTTATTGTTTTTTTTTAAATCCATGTCCCATGTATACTTTATGATTTATTCACATTTCCTTTAGGGATATTCAATATTTAGTACTGTTACGGTTTGAATCAAAAATATCTCCCAAAGATGATGTGTTTAAATGCTTGGTCCCAAGTTGTGGTGCTGTTTGTGGAGGTGGTGGAACTTCGGGAGGGGGAGACCTACCTTTCAGAAGTAGGTCATGGGAGACAGGCTTTTGGAGGTTTTATCTGGACCCCCAGTTCTGGTGAGCTCTCTCTGCTTCCTGATGCCATGATGTGCAGTTCTCTGCCACAGTCCTGCCTCCCTGCCTCCCTGCCACCATGGACTGAAATCCTCTGAACCATGAGTGATACATAAGTCTTTCCTCCCCTAAGGTTTTTCTGTCAGGTGTTTTTGCCACAGTGACACACAAGCTAACTAACTCAGGTACTTAATTCTTACTGTTTTAGATGATGAGGGTAATAATACTAAAATAATGATACAAATGATCACATCGTAGAAGTATCAAATGTCTTTGAAATTTAAGATTTTCAGCTTAGCACTTCCTTAATAAGTAATTAAAAATTGAATTGATTTCCATACTACTGTACTAAGATGTGATAATGAAAAATACCTCTCTAAAGGAAATAACTCATCTTCCTTCATATTTCAAGTGCTTTGTCTTTAGTCCTGAGTTTTTTAGCAACTAATATGATATCTGATTGCATCTACTTTTCTAATTCATAATTTCTCACACTGATTTTTGGATTCAAATAAAAACTTGCTTTCATTGCCTTTTTATAATCTTTGAATCAATGTATCTTATAACTTTTTAAAGAACTGAGAGGAATGATGATCAGCAAATAATATGCAGTTACTGGAAATTACTTGATTGTTGTTGAATTTTTAATGACCTCTTAAAAGTACCTATAACCTTAACTGATTTAGTAAGAATCTTAAAGTCAAATTCCCATTTATTATTTTTGAGTGAAATCAGCTCTGTATTCTATTTTTTTCTTTCTTTTTTTCCCATCAGGTAAAATAGGCTTGTTGTTTTTACTTCTGTCTTTTTATTTCAGATTTTAAGGGTACACACCTAAGTGTTCATCTGAGTTTTCTGCCCATCAGTGCTGTTTTGGTGTTATTAAAATGTTATAGGTTTACAAGTAACTTTCCCTTACACTTCACATTTTTTGATTTTTCTCCCTTTCTTCTTTTTTCCTTATATGTTTATATCTAGAGGAAAATTTTTTCCTGAATAATTTTGGTCAGTATTGCAAACAGATCATTGTAAACCTTGTCTTTGTTGATGACGTACTTGAAAATAGAATTCAGTTTTTCCTTTGTTATTATGGTTAGAAAATAATGGTGATGTTTTGATGACTTGCTGGTGAAATGCAGCTGACACAGTGCAGTTGGTGACATGCTGTCATTCTAAACAGCTGTGCTCAGGAGTCAGTTTGATTTAGCTCTTTTAATTCGGAACTTTTTTGGAAGCTGAGTTCCATGACAGACTGCCTATGACACTTTAATATATTTAACATATTCTCAAAAATTATCAGAATTCAGGATAAATAACCTAAACCACTTGACTTCATATGAGATTGCGTTTTGGTTGTTGAGACAAAATAAAAGTGGCTCTTAGAAGAGCAGGCTCATAAAAAGGCTATGAAGAAGTGTCAACATTTCATGAAA
This sequence comes from Pedetes capensis, assembly GCA_007922755.1. NCBI lineage: Eukaryota > Metazoa > Chordata > Mammalia > Rodentia > Pedetidae > Pedetes > Pedetes capensis. The sequence goes on along the minus strand of VMDO01004332.1, from coordinate 97,483 downwards.
ATTGAGTATAAGCCTTAAACTGATACTGTAGAATGGCTTCTGCAAATGAAGAATTGGAAGCATCCAGTTTTAATCCTCTGTAACCCAGCCACGTGCGTCAAACTGAGCACTCTTAATACCTGATCCTTTATAAAAGGGTAAGCAACCTGTTCTTTTTTGTGTACAAATACAAGAGTAATACCCATTGCCTGTCTTGTCTTTTCTCCTTGCCTCCTTTGTCTCAGGAAAGGAGGGTCCTAACATTTTCCCCCCTGGAGATACAGAAGGCTGGCAGCAGATACAACCTTGGTGACTTCCTGAACTATGGCTTATCTTCAGGGTACCCTGTCAAGTCTTCAGTGTTAGAGGAGCCAGAGGATTAGGGTCAGATTTCAGGGCCTCACCTGTACAACATGAAATAACATTAACTCCAGCAGCCCTGGTGTCACACCATTTATTTAACACCCCTTACCCCCTGCCAGTCAACAGAGAGCCTGCTTTACACTGGTCCTTCTTTGGATGTGTTTGAGTGGACATGTGGAGGTTTTCACTGGCTTCTTGTTATTGTCTTTAGGTGCTATCTAGTTGGGCCAACTCATAGCAACCTTATGTACAACAGATAAAACACTGTCTGACACTGTGCCATGCCCGGCACTATTGTCAACGCTTCTCTGCTATGCATAGGGTTTTTGATGGCTGATTTTTTTTCAGGAGTGGTCTGCTGAGTCCTTCTCCCAAGGCTACAGCACCTGATATTCCGAGGCAGCCTCTCATCCAGGGCCTAACCAGGCCCAACTCTGCTTAGCTTCCATGATCTAACTTGGACGCCAGGGTGTATGGCTGTAGACTTCACTGGCTTATTTCCACCAAAAACTCATAATGAAGAATAGGAATTTACTTACTTTTGACGTAAGTGCTTTATTTTTGCAAAGTGGACAAAGTTTATTTATACTCAGGGATTGAGGTTTTTTTCCCAGTCATATTTTCACTAGTCCAACATTATAAACATTTTAAATATACTTAATCTTAGAGTCAAAGCGTATTTCATATGATAGTTAAATCCTTTTCCAAAAGAGAAATTGCAAACAGAATGGTAAAAAATCTCCTGTGCAGCTGAAGACAAACATTGGTGATTGATGAAATGTAGTATCAATGGCTTTACCAGTAATAGTTACCGTTTTAGATTTAAAACTCCAAGATCTGACCCCTTGTTCTTAGGGAGCATCTTTTACCTAAATAGTTTCTAGAACTGAGTTTTGATTACAAGCTGTATAAATGCTTTGACCTTGGAATATGGACTTTATCTTACTTGCTCTGAGAATTTGCTTAAACTACTCAGCTTCTGTAATGTTTGCTTTACTCATCTGTACAATGGGATCAAGCCTACAGGATTGTTGTGAGGTTTTAATGAGCTCATGTTTGTGAAGTTTATGGTTACAGTGCTTGGGACAGAGATGATTCTTTTCTTTTTCTCAAATTTAACTGGACTTTTAGGAGTTTTAGGGTAGTAGTAGGGCTATAAGATAATAAGAATAATAATATAACAATTTCTGTCCCTTCTTTTGTAAATTTCGTATTCACATATTGCCCATTTCTGTGTTGTTTGCTCAGATTTGGTTTGATTTATAAAAGATCGTATTTATTAAGGATATTAACCTTATGTGGGGCATATTGTAAATATTTTTTCAGCCTTGCCTTTTAACAATATGTGTGTGTGTGTTTACATATGTATGTATGATTTTTGCTATATTGAAATTTCAATTTTTGTTTTTGTGTTATCAGATCTATTGTTTTCTTTTGACTTTAATACCCATCAATTATATCAGGGGCCCTCAACCCCTGGGCCCCAGACCAGTAGGAACTGGGCCACACAGTGGGAGCTGAGCAGTAGATGAGCAGGTGAAGTTTCGTCTGTATTTATAACAACTCTGCATTGGCTCATATCCCAAAACCATCCCCCTGTTTGTCTCTACCACCTGTGGAAAAATTGTGTCCCATGAAATTGGTTCCTTGTGCTAAAAAGGTTGGGGACTGCTGAATAATATGACATATATTGATTTCAAAGATGTCAAAATGTGAAGAAATAAAAGGCTTAGATTCAATGAAATAGAATATCAATCTTATAGCTCTAAGTTTTTCTTGAAGTTTTCTTTTAGTTCCTGCCTTTGATGTCGTGAATGAGTGTGTGTACAAATGTTTGTATGTATGTAAATTGGGCTCATTTTCCATATTCAAAAGGGAAGATGTTTTTGCAAACATGACTGGATGTTGGAATGTTCTTTCCAGCCATGAAAAAACTCTAGGAAGAGTGTAGTTGCACTGAGCTTAGAAGCGCTGGCATGCACTTCACTCTACAGATGCTTAGTCTTGGCTTGTCCATTTTTGCCAGAATCATGTGTTGCCCTGACCACTGCACTTGTCCACTGTTACTTAGTCCCTCCTAATATCTTTCTCTGTGGTAGCACAATTCAGAATTTGTCTTGAGGACAGGGCTAGTATGTTTTGCCAGCAGTACCTGCTATTTTTCCTTCCAGACCGTGACTATGGAAACAAGGTGGTGGGATGCCAAATCCTGTAAAGCAGACCACATAGTAGAAGGCTGAAAAACAGATAGAGGTTATTGGGGCAGACTGCTATAGCAGTAACCCTTCATCACTATAGAAAAGTCATCTTCCCTGCCTTCCAAAAAAGAGTATAAATTGGTCTAAGGGCAAGAAGCAGTTGTCTTCCCAAAGTACCCCAAAGACTATCAGAACATAATACAAGATTTTTTTTTGGTAGTAAAGTCAACAGAAGTATCTGAATGTATTTAAATGATCCTTTCCTTTACTTTCTTTTTCCCCTGTTTCTCCAGTGCTAGAAATAGAACCCATGGCCTTGTGCATGCTAGTCAAGTGCTCTGAGCTATATAGCCCTAGCTCTTTAAAATGGATATCAATTTGTTTATAAATTTAAAAAATCATGCCACTATATTAAGAACCACGTGCTCTGGTGTAGGGCATTATAATTATTAGTAAATCGTTGTTTGTTAATGTCCCAATAATCTGAGACCCACAATGCAGACAAGGTAGTAGGGTAGTGGTAAGTGTAATGGACATGCAAAACAACATCACTGTATCTTCATGGGAAATAATGAACTGCAATAGTTCATGGTCATTTCTTTGTTGTAGCAGGTAGCAGTAGCTTTAGAACTGCTGAATCCAAAGCCTTAAAATTATAATTAGTTGTTCTGAAGCTAGTAATCAGACTTACTGAAGGCCTCCTACATAAGACAGGTCTTTACACCTAATTTATGAAAACAGAATAATTAATAGAGAATTACTTAAATTTATCTTCTGTAATATTTCATTTTAATAAATGTAGTAGCATAGTTTTAACTTTTGGCAAATCCTGAAATAATAATAATTTAAAAAGTGAAGTGGGAAAGAGTAGTCATTTTTAAATCTTGGTAGCCAAGTGGGACTTGCCCAATCGTCAACTGAGCACACCTCTGTTATTTCTCAGAAATTAAGGTGCATGACCCTTTGATTGGATCCAAACCTGGAAATTTAATATAGGTAATTTCAAAGTAATTGTCTTGAAATACAAGGACCTACTTTGAGATGCTGATGAATTTTTATTCCCTTTCCACTCCAGCTTTTATGTATATATATATAATATATATAATATTTATATATGCTATATTATATATTATATATATATGTCTATTAAGGTTTCATTTTTCAAAGTTTGTTGTTATACTTCTCTAAACTATATATTATGGTCACTATTCAAATCAAAATAGGGGTAGGACTTGAACTTGAGTGGGAAAAGAAGATAGTTTGGAAGAATCAAGACTCATATAACACGGGATCTAAAAACCAGAACAAAAAGAGGCTAAAGGGATGCATCTGATCTATTTTTGAGGAGTACAAATAGGTTGTATATTTTCAAAAAGGTGTTCATCATATGAAACATTCTATTCTAGAGTGAGGATTAGCTGTTCTTCGCCTTTGCTAAGGGCAATCTAAAAGGAAATGGTCTTAAGACTGAAACGTGAAGAGGTTAAGGATAGAGAAGGAGTTATTTAAAAAGTACTTAGTGATTAAACTTAGACCCTCAATCATCTACCTAGGAGTAAATAAACTGATAAATCTGCCTTATTAATCCAATTGTTGTTGTTGTTGTTGGGTGCCATTGAGTTTGGTCCAACTCATAGCAACCCTAATAGAGTTTTCAATGGCTGATTGTCTTGAGATTGCTTCTGTAGTAGATTGCCGTGTCTTGCCGCTTTTGCAGTGCAAAGGATCAAACCTGGGTCTTCAGAGAGTACAGAGTAGCACTCTACCAACTGAGCTAAACCCCAGCCCAATTAGGTTGTAGAAACTTGAATCTTCCCTGGATAGCTTTTAAATAGATGTGGGATGGTTAAATATGTCTCAGGATTATTTCCAACCCTAAGATTTAGTGAGATTTTGTAGCTACTCTGTGCTTGTTTCCCTTTGTCCTTTCCTCCTTCCACTTCTCTTTTCTTTCTTCCTTTTATATTTAGATGTCATTCAAAAACTTTCTTGTTAAAGTATCCCTTTTCCTTGTGCTTATTATATATTTGTTGTCAATAGGTGTTGTCCTGTCGGTGTTGACCCATAGTGACCCTCATAGGGTTTTAATGGCTGATTGTTTTGAGGTTGCTTTGGGAGTAGATTGCCACATCCTTCTCCTGTTTTTGTGGTGCTGGGGATTGAACCCGGGTCCTCAAAGAGTGTGGAACAGCACTCTACCAACTGAGCTAAATCCCAGTCCCCTATCATATATTTAGATAACATAATTAGGACATTTTTAATTGAGCATAAAATGTTCACTTTTGTATTTTAAAGCATCCTTTTTCCTCGTTATGTTTTCCAGCAGTCACTGAACACTAAAAGCTACGTTATATGAAATGCAGGTTTTCTTTCTCCTGGTACTCAGTGCAATCTTTTTCAGAGAATTCTTTGCCCAAAAGCGAGATACTCCTGCAGTGTTGAAAGGTGATATGGGCTTTTAGTGTGCATTGAAACTAACAGCTAGCAATCACCCAGTGGTTTAAGGAGTATGTGTTGGCCATTTACTTTCAAATTTAGGGGGCAAAGAAATGTAGTATCTAAATTTTGGAAAAGGACGTAGGGGGATATTTATGGCATCTAACTATTCAGAAAGAATGAATGAATAACCCTTTATATCATTGGTCTGATTAACTTTTAATAAAACATAGTGATAAAAGACTTTTATGAAATAATTCATTATCATTTTCTTTCTTCTTGTTACTTTCTTATCTGCTCCATTTTCCATCCCTTTAAAACTTTGACAACAACAACAACTGGTATTTATTGAGCTCTTTGCATGTGCTTCCTATTTGGGAACTCAAATACAGCAGTGAACAAGACATACCAGTTAGTCCTCTGTCCTTAGGAAGTTTCCATTTTTGCTGTCATTTTGTACTCACTTACATGACAGGTTACAGAATCAGAATTAGTGCCTATGAAGTAGCACATAGCAAAATTTTGACTGCATTCGAATTTATTATGAAATAATGTAAGAAAATCACTAAAGAAACTAGTTTTACACATTTGAAATTTATATAAAAGTGTTAGCTGTACAGTTTAGGGTTTTAGGTAAAATTAGATATTGTCTATAAAAATTTGCACTCATAATTTTTGGAGGATTTGGATAGATTAATTCATTCTAAAGTGCAGATGATGTCTAACATGATGTAAAGCCAATTTCCTTCCATACGAGCAGTTACCTTCCATAACAGTTACCTTCCCACTGTTATAGAATATTTCCCCTTTTACTACCAAATACAGCCAAAGCAAGCCAAGTCTTTCTGTTGCCAAGGCCATGGCAAGGGTGTTACAGGTTCTGGTGAGTGTGTGGGGATCCCTCTCCCATGAAAACCATGTTGTAAGTACTATGCATATTCTGTGAACAGTATTACTGGCAAGCATCAGCTGCACATATTTTTAGACTAATTTAGATGCCTATGTGCTCAACTGGCAATTTAATCATCATTTGGGAAATTCTGTTCTAAATTCAAAACAGCTGAAAGTAGACATTGCACTGTTACCTATCCTTGCACTGGGTGTATGGAAATACATTCTCTGTGAAGGGAACAAGCACATTTATGTTTGTGGGATGTCCATAGTGTTATAATTGGACCTTGCTCCAGTAGAATAATGATCTTAGTTAATTTAATAAATTTCACTCTGATGAGAAGATAGGCAACATGCTCCAACATATAGGCATAGGAAAGTATTTCATTAATAAGACTCTAATTGCTCAGGAAATTGCAACAAGAATAGACAAATGGGATTACATGAAATTAAAAAGCTTCTTACAGCAAAGGAAACAATTAACAGACTTGTACAGCAAAGGAAACAATCAACAGACTCCACTGAATGGGAGAAAGTTTTCGCATCCTACACATCTGGCAGAAGTCTAATTTCTAGAATTTACAAAGAACTTAAGAAAGCAATTCCCAAGACAACAAATAATCCAATACACAAGTGGGCAAAAGAACTCAACTGACAGTTCTCAAATGAAGAAGTTCATAAGGCCATGAAGCACATGAAAAATGCTCAATATCCCTAGCCATTAGGGAAATGCAAGTCAAAACAACTCTGAGATTCCACCTAACTCTAATAAGAATGGCCAAGATCAACAAAACAAATAGTACCAAATGCTGGGGAGGTTGTGGAGAAAAAGGAACCCTTATATATGGTTAGTTGGACTGTAAATTGTTTCAACCACTTTGGAAATCAATATGGAGATACCCCAGTGAACTAAAAATAGAACTTCCATACCACCTAGCTGTTCCACTACTGGGAATATACCCAAAGGGAGACAACTCATACCACAGATACACCTGCATCTCCATATTCAGTGCAGCACTTTTCACAACAGCATGGATATGGAACCAACCAAGGGGCCCATCAACAGAAGAATGGATAAAAATGGCACATATATACAATGGAATACTAGTCAGCAATAAAAAAATGAAATAATGTCATTTGCAGCAAAATGGATGGAACTGGAGAACATCATCTTAAGTGAGTGAAGACAAGCTCAAAAAGAGAAATACCATATGTTCTCATTCATATGTAGGAGCTGAGTCATACTTAAAGGAAGAAAAAATCCTATACATAAATTGATATATAAGAAATGCACAATTAAACTTAGCAAAGAAGGGATAATATAAAGAGTAGAAAGAAGGAGGGAGGGAACTAGCAGAGGGAAGCAAAGATTGGAGAAGGTGGGATGGGGAGGAGGGTCAATGTGCAGGGATGAATGGGGAGTGGACGATCTCAATGTAAACAACGCAACTTCATAAGTATATTGAAAAATAGGGCAATATAACCCAAATATGCATTTGAGTTTTACTACATATTAGCCATAAGTCTCCTTAAACTTTGTGGGTTGATGAAAGTGTTGCCAGAAGTGATGTAAAGTATGCATAATGGAAAAGGCCAATGCTGTATTACCCTGTACCTCACCATCATTTACTAATATAAGGAAAAAAAAACCCTTTAAATAGCAGAGAAGTGTTGACATAGTGCGGGGCATGGCAGAGTGTTGGGTAGAGTGTCGTTTTGTTGTATGTAGGATCACTGTGAGTCAGACCCAACTCGAGGGCACCTAACAACAACATATGCATCTATACAGGTGGAGGTAAACCTATACAGATAAATAAATATATGAGTTGCATGGAAGATATTTTGATGTTATAGTGATAGTATTTCATATCCTTATAGGTAATTGCTTTGACAAAACTAAGACTATTCTTTATGTGTTACGATAATATACATTTTCAGCCTCAACATGATTAACTGAATTTAGTCATTAGAATGTCAACTATACATACTGTAGCAGTGCTTGGAAATATATATACAAAATTTGATGAGTATAAAAAAACAACACATTACCTAGAACTGTCAAAAGACAAAATTATAATAAATTTAGTTAAAGACATAAAAAAATTTCACTGTGATGAAATGAATTTACATCATAGATCAAGTATTTGGTCTTTATTCCAGGTTAAAACCTAGTTACTAACTCAGCTTTATTCTTATCCTTTGTTGTCAGAAATATTGATATGATCTTTCATATCAAATAGGGAAATTGGTTTTCTGTTTATATCAGACATGTGCTGGCTTTTGGCTATCAAGCGCCTGAATGTCTGCTCTTATTTGGGTGAAGTCTTTGCTGTATGAGCCTTTATGGGAGGCAGGATTCCTTCTCTAGAAGGGGTCCGATCTTGTCCCTGGGAGCCCAGGCTCAGGTATGTGATCGAGGGTAAGCCAGTTGGAGTCACTCACCCAGAATTAAGAATGAGAGAATGTGACTTGTTAGCATGGGTGGCAGCAAGCCATGTCACTGTCCAGGCACAGAGAAGGTGATGAGAAGGGCGTGTTAACCACACTCTTCTGTGGCTGAGTCTCCCATTTCCCAGCCTCTTCTCAGCCTCTCTCAGTTCTGGCTCTTTTCCAGGTCAGACTTCCAGCTTTTCCTTTGAGTCTTAGTGTTCTCAGTATCCTTCAAATAATTTTTTTTCCTGTGTGTCTGCCAAAATTGGTTTCTGTGGCATGTATCCAAGAACCCTGGCTGCTATGCTACGTGAAAACTTAAGATAACTGTGGCAGAATAGATTTTTCATGATCAGTCCCCCCTGTTGATATCCTGTGTCTCCTACATGCTCTTCTTGCAGTGTGATTTCACACTCCTCCATTGAAAGGTGGGAGTCTGCGTTCTTACTCCTTAAATCTGGGGAGACCAAGAGAATGTGGTAGGACTGAAAATGATGTGAGTTCGTAGGCTGGGCCATAAGAGGCATGCCTCTTCCTCCTGGCTGACTTTCTTTCTTCTAACATTTGCTGTGGATTTTATGTGTCCCCCAAAGGCTCACATGTTACGGGCTTTTCAGCATCATGGGGCAGTATTGGGAAGTGGTGGAACCTTTGTGAGATGAAGGCTAATGGGAGGAAGTTAGGTCATTGCGGATGTGCCCCAAGGGGGATATTGGGACTCCAGTCCCTTCCTCTTTGCTTCCTGGTTGCCATGAAGTGCACACATCCCTCCACCAGTTGTCTCCACCCCAATGTGCTGCTTTGCCATGGGCCTAAAGGCAACAGGTCAATCGGCCATGGACTGAAACCTCTAAAGTTGTGATCCAAAATAAACCTTTCTTCCTTTTAAATTGATTTATCTCAGGTCCTTTTTATAGCAGTGGAAAGCTGACTAATATAGGAGCCCAGACACCAGTTCCTCAGAATCTGTCCTGTTGGAGAGATAAGGAAAGACTACATAGAGTTAGAAGTGGGGTGCCAGAGGAGCCCCAGCTGTTCCAAGCCCCAGCTGTTTGAGTTTTCCTGGTTTAGGTGACAGGGCAGATGTGTAAACGAACCAGCATTCAGACGATTTCTCAGTCCCCAGCCTTTGAGCTGGCCCAGCTGAGTAGAGCAGAAGTAAACTATTTTTGAGTCCTTGTCCAGATTGTAGATGCACACACAAGATGAACATTGCTGTTATTTTAGGCCACTTTGGGTTTAATATGTAGCATTATGGGCTGGGGTTTAGCTCAGTTGGTAGAGTGCTGTTCCACACTCTCTGAGGATCTGGTTTGATCCCCAGCACCACAAAAATAGGAGAAGGAGATGGCAACCCACTCCTGATATAATCCCAAAACCGCCTTTGAAAACCCTGTGAGGGTTGCTATGAGTCAGACCTGACTCGATGGCACCTAACAACAATAACAGAGAGAATCATGCCTTTAGATTATTAAAAGACTGGAATATTGATATTGAATGGGCTTATTGATCTAGTTTCTCCTTTTCCATTTTATAATTTCATCATACTTGGTCAGTTGTGGAATTATTTGTTGGGCATAATATTAGAGAGCTTTATTATTGTTGGAAATAGAAACCACCAAAGCTTTCTTATATGTTGAGGTGTTAAAAATACTGTTCTTAGGGATATTTATGTCAACATTATAGATGATTTCATTATGGCCATGCCAAGATGTGCCTTGGCAGGCCCCCTGTGCAAAAATGGCTGAAAATGCAAACTAATTCCCTCTATTTAGTCTGTAATACTTCTTTCAAGAAGTAAGATGAAAGTGCAGCTTTTCTTTTCATATCATACCTAACATGGGGACTTAGAGGGAGTTTTAGAAATTAAATAAAAATAGCTGAAAGTTAGAGAGGATTTATTGTGTGCCCGGCATTGGGCTAAGTGCCCTGTGAGCTTCTCATTTAATCATCACAACCGTCTTATGGGGTACATTTTATTACTCTACCCTTTCTATGTCCTGCACCCATACCACTGTGGCGTCTGATCCTGTCAGATCTCAGAAGCTAATCAGGGTTGGACCTAGTGAGTACTTAGATGGGAACAACGGGTGCTGTAGGCTTGGGAGAAGGACCCTGTAACCCCACCTCTAAAAAAAAATCACCCATTGAAAACTCTATGAATAGCAGAGAAGCACCAACAATATGGTTTCACCTGTTGGACGCAGGGTTGCTATAAGTTGGACAATGACCCGATGGTACCTAACAATTGTTGTTGTTGTTAGGTTCCCTCAAGTTGGTATCCGACTCATAGTGACCCTCATAGGGTTTTCAATGGCTATTTCGGGATTGCCTTGGGAGTGGATTGCCAGGCCCTTCTACCATTTTTGCGGTGCTGGGAATTGAACTCAGGACCTCAGAGACTGCAGTGCAGCGCTCTACCCACTGAGGTAAATCCTAGCCCGTACTTAACAATAGCAACCCTTTTTATAGGTGAAGAAATACATTTAGGTTAGGTAAAACTTGCCCAGGTCCCGTAGCTAGTAGCTGGGGTTCCAATCTAGGACTCTGTGGGATTCCAAGGTCAGTGTAGTTGTAAATACCATACTGTGTATCCATAGTGGCTAGAGTGATGTTTCAGCATTTTTCTTTCTTTCTTTCTTTCTTTTTTACTTTTTGAGACAAGGTCTCACTAAATTACACTGACTGCCTCTGGTCTTGAAGTTGTGATCTTCCTGCCTCTGTCTCCCGAGTTGCTGGGATCACAAGTGTGCACCAGTTTCACTCCTGCCCTCCTTTTGCTTGTCTGGGGCACTCTTTAGGGCTCCTGATACCTAATGCTGCACACACAAACTCTATCCCTTTTGACACATTTCCCTTTCAGAGCTGGGAAAGAATACACTTTTCGCACCTTCACCCATTTGCTATAAGTCCTAGCCTTGAAGTGGCTTTAAGGGATACCACTTATTTTATTGGGAAAAGTGTGAAACATAAGTTATATGGGGGCTTTAATGACCTTGGTGACACCTTATTTCCATTAACTCTTGATCAAGTATACTTTTTGTAGGAAGTGTATGAGTTGCACACAAATGACAAAAAATAATTTGTCTTTCATGATGGCACCAAGTTTTTAGTGTTTGAAGTAAAAGATTCCTGCCTCTGATGTTTTAAAGTTGAGTGGTTTGTGACAGTGGGTTTGAGGGCTTCTGAGGGCACAAGTTAGAGATCATTCTGGTTCAGGGGTTACGTTTGTGTGTGTGCGTTCTTCCTGCCATACTTGCTAGTGTGGAATGATGGCGAACTCTACTGCCCTGGCGTTGAAGGACAGAAAGGAAAATTATATTGATGTCGAATGAGATCCTGATTACTAGTGTTTTGTATGTACATCATTCCTCATTTCATGTTGTTGTTGTTGTTAGGTGCCGTCAAGTTGGTATATCCGACTCATAGCGACCCTGCATACAACAGGAAAAACACTATTGTCAGTGCTTCTCTGCTGTTCATAGGGTTTTCAATGGCAGATTAATTTTGAGGGGGAGTGGGTTGCTGGGTCCATCTCCCAAGCCTACAGCACCTGGTGTTCCTAGGCAGTCTCCCATCAAAGTACTAACCAGGCCAGACCCTGCTTAGCTTCCAAGATCTAATGGGATTGGATGCCACAGGGCTATAGCTGCAGGCCTTCATTTCATAGGCATAGACAATTTAAGGAGAAAATTGGCACATAAGGTGTTAGAAGAAATTTATCTCTGTGTTCCTCACCAAATCCCCGAGCTCTTCAGAGAGTGCTTCCGAACATTACCGGGGACACTGTGCCATTGCTGTCTGCTGGCACCACTGAACTGTACATTTAGATGAATTGATTTCCTAGCAAACAATGGGCCTGTGGAAACTCGACAATCCCATATACTCTCATCAAGTTACTAGAAGTCCTTTTAATGCAGCCTTTGTGTGGGCACAACTACAGTGGTTGGAGCACCATATTGAGAGGGTGGGGTCCCATTTTCCATAATGAGACAGAAGGGAATGAAAAAAGATTTCATGTTGTTTTTGAGTGTTGCACACAGCAGCCTGAGCCTAGCATGAGACTAAAAGCCTTTGCTATTTTTATATCCCTTGGGAATGACCTAGGCAAGCAATCATAGGCTGAGAACCCCCAACTGTAGAGGCAAAGGATAGTTTTAATAATTAGTCACAGAGAAAAGGATATTATCACATTTTAGAGAGTCTAGGTTTGTAGGCATCTAGCCAAGGACAAACCTTTGCTTTTTTTTTTTTTTTTTTTTCAGTCTAATATTTGCACTGGTTAATTCACTGCAGAGACCTAGATTTAATCTGAATATCCCTCCTGAGCTATTTATCATTAGCCATGTGACTTATTAATATAAATGTATCTTCAAACTTGGGTCTATAAGGGCTGTACACAATCAATTTTTTTTTCTTTGAGAACCTTCTGTGTTCCTGCTAGGTTAAAAAGAAATTTAACGCTTGCCATAGAGTTTTTCCCATCCCAAGTTCACAGCAAGCTGCTGTTGGTATCTGTTTCAGCCGAGATGCCTCTTGGTGTGTACACCCTCTTCATATCTAGCAGCTCTTGTTGCTTTCCAGTGATGTCTGGCTCATAGAAAGAATTTTGGTTTTTGAGGCTGAGGACCAGGTGCCTGCTATCTCCTCTACAGGCCACCACACTTTGGCTCAGTTGGACTGCATACAGATAATTCAATTCACACAGGCATTGGCACACGCAAACAAAAAGCTCCCTTAGCTTTGACAAGGATTTGGGTTCCCAGCTGCAGTGAGAGGGCATGGAAGAGAAGTTCAAGATTGGGACTGGCATTAGTTGCTTGGACTGCTGTAACAAAATGCCATGGTCTGGGTCTGCTAACAGACATTTATTTCTCACCGTCTTAGAGGGTGGGGAGTGTAAGATCAAGGTGCTGGCTGGTCTAGTTCCTAGTGTAGTCCCTCTTTCTCCCTTGCCTCACCTTCTGTCTCTGTCCTCACATCAGGGGGGTGGGAGGAGCAGCTGTAGTGAACTGGAGAGCGAGCTTTCTTATGTAAACCTGATTATCCCCTAAAGTCTCCATCTCCAAATACCATCACGTTGGAGCTTAGGGTTTTTCTGTATGAATTTCGGGAGGACACATTCAGTCCATATCAAAGCCCCTTTCAGTTTGGCTTTCAAACCTGCAGATGTATTAATTGGAGAAGTGGAAGAAGACAGGACAAGCCTTCCCCATAAATGCACAGCCTTTTTTTTTTAATGCCAGGGTCAGGATGTGGAAGGCCCAGATGATCCTTTCCATCAGAAGGTGGAGCAGCTTTGCACATGAAGTTTAATAGGCTCTGTGCTCCGCGCTAATAGAATACATTTAGTTTATGTATTCCAGGTGGAAGAATGCTCCTGTTGTTAGATCCTCCCCAGAAACCACCACTGAGCCACTAAAATCTGAACCTCCACCATCAGCCGTTGAGCAACTTAGTTTCACTTTGCTCAAGGACAGTGAGGACACCCTGTGTGTGAGGGGAAATATTTGCCTTTTATGCTTCGAATGTGGTACAGAAAGAAAACAAGCAAAAGAACATTTTCTTTTCTTTCTTTTTGATACCGAGGGCCCCATGCATGCTTTGCAAGTGCTCTACACCTAGCTGCAGCACCGCCAGAACAGTTTTTACTTTATGAGACAGGGTCTTGCTAAGTTATGCAGGCTGTCCTTGGCCTCAGCATTGCCGTCCTCCTGTATCAGCCTCCTGAGTTGCTGGGATTACAGGTGTGTGCCTCCGTACCTGGTTCCAAAATAACATTTTTATATTAAAAGAATTTGAAAGGTTGTATCCTGCCTCAGGGGTAACTAATGAACTTTCCCATTGATATGGCCCCTACTGGGTGCAACTGGCAGAGAAATGTTGCCTCTTCTTCACTCTCTCCCCACTTAAGGTCACCACACCTTTGGAGGCAATCATTTATGCCACTTTTAATTCATTTTTAGTTGGATTACTCAAATTCTGAAGTTGAATAATTCTGTCCAAAGAGTGCATGACTCTTCCCTAGAGACTATAAATTAGAGGACTAATGGCTTTGATTGCTAGATTATTATTATAGGGAATAGAAACCTCAGGTGATTGAGAGTATCATATTCAAAAAGTGAGAACTCTTCCCAAGGCCTTCTTCCCTAGTTCTTGTCATTAGGAATGAGTGCTTATTATGTTTCTTTTTGCTTATTAGTTCTATTTAAGGTACTGGTGGATAAGGGAAAGCAAAGAGAAAAAAGAAAGAAAAATACTTTTGCCCCCAAGAATCTTATAAATTAGGTGGCAAACATATACACAGAAAATGTTTAGTAGCAACTGAGGCGCCATATGATTAAAAGCCAGAAAGAATGGGCATATAGTGATTTTCTCTAGATTGGTCAATCAAATCAGAATCCCATGGAATTCTCATTAAGATGTGGGATTCCTAAATTCCACTTGAGAGTTCCTGATTCTGAAACTGATAGTTCGGATTTCTTAGAAGTTCCCACCCCCACATCTGTCAGCTTGTTGTACTGTGGGGGCTTGTGTGTTGCTGTGATGCTGAAAACTCTGCCACCAGTACTTCAGATACCAGCACCCATGGTTCCACCCATGGTGATAGGTTTCAGCTGAGCTCTCAGATTAAGACAGACTAGGGAGAAGGATTTGGCAGCCCACTCCAGAAAGAATTAGCCATTGAAAACCCTATGAACAGCAGAGAAGCACTGTCAAATATAGTGCCAGAAAATGAGCTCCTAGGAAGTAAGGCATTTAAGAAATGACTGGGGAAGATTTGCCTTTTCAAAGCGACCTCAGTGATGGGAATGGAGAAAAAGCACCATGGACCTCCTTTTGTTGATGTGGCGTGACTCAAAACATTGGGAACATTGAGTTTAAATATAAAAAGAGCGGGTACCTGGCACAATGTTGGGTAGTGTTTTGTTCCGTTGTACATAGAGTTGCTATGAGTTGGATCCGACTTGATGGCACCCAACAACAACAATAAATTCCCAGACAGTGTTGATGCTGCTGGTCTGGAGAGTACAATTTGGGAACCACTGCATGAGCAGATCAGAAAATAGGACAGGAGATAGCAAAGGTAAGATCACCATGCATTGAGAAGGTGCTCCTTATCATCTGCCTGCTGCAGTTAACCTGTGCTTGTCTCTTCTGCCCCCAACCCCCACTTTTTTTTCCTTTTTTGGAGGTACTGGGGAGTGCGGGGCTTTGCGCTTGCATGCTTTGCAAGTGCTGGACCACTGACCTGCATCCCCAGCCCATGTTTTTTACTTTTGAGACAGGGTCTCCCTAAATTATGCAGACTGCCTCTGGTCTCGAATTTGCCATCCTCCTACCTCTGCCTCCTGAGCTGCTGGAGTTACAGGCGTGCACCATTACACCTGGCTTCTGGCCCCCATTTTAAGGGTACAGTTTGTAGCACTCTTTAAAATATCTACTTCTGATATAAAAGGCAGAGAACATGCTCTTTCTTATAATTAGGTAATTTTCTGCAAGCAGAGGAAATTTGTACCATCTTCCTGGTAACAATAGGAAGAGAAGAACAATATTCTTATTTTTGCTTTGACCATTATTTATTTCATCTTTTACCTTTCTCCTTCCATCATTCCTGTCTGTATTCTGTGATGTACATTAAGAATTCTCTCTGCAGTTGAAAGCAAATAGGAAATAGGAGTTTTTAGATTTATAACCCATTAAGGTAAAATTAGGAAAATGGAAGGGAGAACAATTTAGAAATGATAAGAGGGTGGAGTTTAGAAAGTAAGCTGCTTTGGAAGGCATTATTTGGTGCTTTTGAGAAGAGTATTTGCTGATTGAATGCATATATTTCTGGAAAAGAAATGCAGTAACGTTTTTCCATCCCTTGAATGGGGCTTTGTCATGGTGTTTTATTGGAGTGGGAGGTTTCATTGCTATTGAGTTAGTAGCAAACTATTCTACTTCCAAATGTGTGTTTCCACCACTTTATACTACTGGGGAAATATAATTTTGTGGCTTTTTTTTTTTTTTAAAGCAAGGAATCTTTACTTAAATGCATGTTATTTAGTTTCTATCAATGTATGAGTAGAATAAAAACTTTTCCTATAATATCTCTGCCTTGGCTGAAACCAGCTCCTAACCTGCCAATATTTAGTGTTGACCTAATCAAATTGAGTCTGGGCACTTTGAGCAGGGACAAGTTACCATTATGGTATTTCTTATTCCTCAGTGCCCCAGATTTTGCAGTTTTTACCTTTCTCCATTCTCTCCCACTGATAAGTATTCAACCTCCTTTCAAACACAGTGACATGAGGATTCTGGGATACAGTGAAACTCAGTGTTTATTCCACAGGACAGTAGGTCTTTGTCTTACTTTATGGCAGTTTATAAAATGGTTGATTGTGTTTAATTTTTGATAGAGAGAGCAACTTGTTATTTTTCCTACATTTTCAGCAGCACTTAAAAATACAGTTCTCCAAGGTAACATATTTTATCTTGAAAAATATCAATTCATACTTATAATTAGGCACTAAGGAGTACTGTACTATTATGAGGTGTGATCGAAAAATATAGTGAATGTTTGAATTAAAAAAATTATTATAGTAAAAGACACATTGCCATTAATCTCTCTCAAAATACTCCTGTGGCTTCAAGCACACTTATCCCATAATTACTGCCACTTTTTTTTTTGGTACTGGGAGGTTGAACCCAGGTCCCTGTGCATGCTAGACAAGAACTCCATCGTTGAGCTGCACCCCAGCTCCTTGTTTAAAATTATTTTTTTGTTTTGAGACAGAGTCCCGCTAAGTTGTGCATGATGCCTGACCTTGAACTCACCATCCTCCTGCCTCTGCCTCCCGAGTCACTTGGATTATGGGCGGTCACCACTGTGCCTGGCTTGTTATTGCCACTTTCTGAAGCCATCCTGGAAGTCGTCTTTCGTGTCTTTAGTTGCACTGTCGTGGCTGCCTTAATGTCCTGAATTTATTCAAAATGTTTACCTTTTATGGTCATTTTGACCTTGGGGAAAAGCCAGAAGTCTCATGGTACCAGATCCAGTGAATAAAGTAAATGAAGATACATCATTATGATTTTATTTGATAGAAGTTGCCATAGCAGAAGCGATGTGTGACGCGGGGCATTGTTATAATGGAGGACGAAGCTAAAGACACTCGTGAAAGATGACTCACAGAACTGCTCCAGGAAGTGACAAGAATGATGGGATAAGTGTGTTTGAAGCCAGGGGAAGTGTTTTGAGGGGGAGACATGGCAATATGTCTTTTACTGTAATAACTCTTTCTAAGTTAATGATTCACCATATTTTTCAACTGCATCTCATATATTGCAAAGATTTTAACTACAGGGATTGGACAATACACATTTTTTGATGTGAATTTACATGTTACATGGTATCCATTACTTTTATTCTATTTTTAGTTCTAAGACGATTTAGGACCTGGTTCCAGGGGAGCAAGCATTTCTTTTCAATGTTTTCTTCCTTTTTCATCTAAAGAAGGGGAATGATTGCCTCATATTGTCAACTGCCTAAGAATAGAGGTTTAGGAGAGAGGGCAGTGTGAGGACTTGTGTTGAGCCTGATGTGTACACAATTCTGTTTTGGGGTAGTATCTTTTCAGAGTAATTTTAAGAAACCCCCTCCCCTTCTTTCTTAGCCTGCAGCCATAGCACTGTGACGTCCAATCCTGTCAGATCTCCGAAGCTAAGCAGAGTCGGTCCTGGTTAGCACTTGGATGGGAGATCGCCTAGGAACACCAGATGCTGTAGGCTTGGGAGACGGACCTGGCAACCCACTCCCAAAAATCAGTCTGCCATTGAAAATCCTATGAATTGCAGAGAAGCACTGACAGTAGTGTTTCTCCTGTTGTATGTAGGGTGGTTCTGAGTCGGATACCAACTTGACAGCACCTAACAACAACAACTTCTTTCTTAAGATGGTGGAATCCTCCAATGTGGTGGATCCTCCAATCCTCCAATGTGGTATAACTTACCTGGGGAACATCAGAGGACATCTTTGTACCCCAAATAAAGAGGGAGCCTACAGACCAAGGAAATAATTCCATCAAATCTAAGTTGTGTACCGTGAGTTTATTGGGTTTATCTACAGGAGGCTGGGTGCCAGCCAGATAGCTGTATCATTGAAAAGTCCCACCCCCAGTCAGTTTGTTTGCGACTTATATATTTTGTTGTTTTGAGGTACCATTGAGTTGGGTCTGACTCATATTGGCCCTATGTACAACAGATGAAACTATCCAACATTGTGCCATGCCCAGCACTATGTCAGTGCTTTGCTCCTATTCATAGGGTTTTCAATGGCTGATTGTTTTGGAAGTGGGCTGCAGGGTCCTTCTCCCTAGCCTGCAGCATCCAGTATTCCCAGGCAGTCTCCCATCCAAGTACTAATCCAAGGCTTGACCCTGCTTAGCTTCTGAGATCTATAGTGGTAGGAAGAATCTTGTGGAGGGAGGTCTTGTGAGGAAGCTCTTGTGAGGGTTTCAAAAAGATCTGAGAATCTCCTGAGCTTCCCCTTTTCTTTCACAAGGGAGTTAATAGGCTCGATCTTCTGAAGGCCTTGTGAGGGTCTCATGAGCCTCCTCATCCCTCCATATGGGAATTCCAGTAGGCCATCTACTATTATAGGTCTAACTCTATTTTTCCCCAGTAATCTTATTTTATTGCTAATTTATAATGTACAACTTAATGGGTCTCATTAAGACATTTCCATCCATGCATTTCATTATGCATTACTTGTGTTCACTCCAAGTGTGTTTTTTTATTCATTTTTTTTAAGTGTACAAGGGTCCAACTATTAGCTGTGTAAAGATTGAAGGCCAAGGTCACCTGCAGGTTATCTGTCACAGCTATTTTGCTTTAAGGCGGTAATGGTCACATCCAGCTTAGAGGAAACAGCTAAATTACAGTGACTCACTATCTCCAGTTGTCATTCTCTCAATATTCCATTTTTAGTGACTTCAGAGTCTTCGGCTTTCTACTGTTCTCCCTAGTGCTTTAAAATATATTTATTCTTCACTTTCAGAATTCTTGGTAGAATTTTTATGCTATGGTACATATCAAGTGACCTCTCTTGTAATTTATGTTTTATCTCCTAAGACGCTCCATCAACCAGTCAAGCAGTAGACATGAACTTTATATCACTGTTCGTGTAGAAGGAAGGAGAAAGATCATCTGCCTCATATACATGGTTGAATGGCTCTTAAAAACTGGATCTTAATTCCTAACATCCAGTAATAATGTTTTCAATACTGCTTCATGTAGTCTGTTTGCCCTACAGTTTTTTACCAGCATAGACCCCCATCTAGATGACAGGAAGCATTTGAGTTTTTGGATTTTCTAGAACCTTCTCTAGGCTGCCCTACCTCATTTGGCTAGGAGTAAGCAATTGAGTCTGAATGAATGATAACAACAACAGTGTATACTTTAGTCATCAGTTCAAGATGATTATTAAACTATAATATAAAAAGGCAGAACATTTGTGTTTAACTTTACTGTTTGAATTGGGAGTGGTTTAACTGTATTGTGTAAAAATAAAAAAGCATTGTATTAGTTTCCTAGGGTTGCTACAGTTGGTGTTGTTGTTAGGTGCTGTCGAGTCGGTATCGACTCATAGCAACCCTCATAGGGTTTTCAGTGGCTGTTTTAGGATTGCCTTGGGAGTGGATTACCAAGTCCTTCTCCCATTTTTGCGGTGCTGGGAACTGAATTTGGGACTTTAGAGACTGCAGCGCAGGGCTCTACCAACCGAGCTAAATCCCAGCCCCAGCTTGCTATGGTTAGGTCTACCAAAATCTACTATGATCTCATCTTCAGCTTATTGCTATCCCCAGGTCACCCAGTTGCCATCCACAGAAGGTATCAGTGTTATTTTTCTTTATTTTTAAAAACCAACTAATATAAAACTAACAAAGGGAAGGAGTCTCATCTTGTCCTAGAAGAGTCGGCCCTGTTCTTATCCGGTTCATTCATCAAACTTTCTGCTTTTAGTTTTCAAACTCATCCCGTGTCCTCAGCTGATTCAGGGATGGGGAAAAATGGTGAAGTGTTTAAGTAGAAACTAAATATAGTGAGCCTGTATTAATCATGGAGTGAAACATATTCTACATTCATGTGACTCCCTCATTAAGTGTCAGACATTGCGTGGGTAGCACTTATTCATTATCTGGCACAGAGTAGATTGCTGCGTGCTTTAAATTTTACTTATATTAAGTCATATAGCATTTGGTGGTGATATTTCTCACTAAATTCATGTTTCTAAATGGTTTTGAAGTGAATTTGTTGCTGCATATGTTATAGTGCAAGAAAGATTCTGTTAAAAGAAAGCTGTGTTTTGAGATACTCCTGTACTGAATTAGATGAAATTTATGAAGAATAGTTGTGTTTCATCATACTTAACAAAATATGTGCTAATATCCTGTGCCTTCTAAAATATGAAATATATATGTTGTTGTTATTTGCCGTTAAGTCGGTATCCAACTCATAGCGACCCTATGTACAACAGGCGAAACACTATTGTCAGTGCTTGTTCAATAGTGTCAACACTATTGAACAGTGCTTCTCTGATGTTCACAGAGTGGCCGATTGGTTTTTGGGAGTGGGTTGCTGTGTCCTTTTCCCAAGCCTACGGCACCTGGTGTTCCCAGACAGTCTCTCATCCAAGTACTAACCAGGCCTGACCCTACTTAGTTCCTGAGATCTGATGGGATCGGAAGCCACAGGGCTACGGTTGCAGGCTATGTATATGTATATGTGTGTGTGTATATATATATATATCTCTGTGTGTGTGTGTGTGTGTATTCAAGTTATGCATAATGCTGCACGGTCACAGTAGCATATTAAATGACCTGTGAAGTCCTGCAGTAGTAAGCTGCCAGTATCTATTTAACTTTGTTTAGCCTACAGTTTTCCATGGATTCTTTTTTTTTTAAAGTTACATTTAGCATTACTGTTGTCCCCCAGGATATGCTTTGAGGAATGTTAGTGTATATATAAGTGGAAACTAGAGTTAGAACTTTGAATCAGAAGCCAGGCAGTGAGTTGGGGCAGAAAAATAGAACTTTTATGTTGCTCACCTCCAATAGGAGGTCACTTATGTCCTTTGGTTGCCACAGGAACCATTAACTTGCTGTTAAGAGGTGAGAGGGGACAGAAGTTAGGGGAAGAAGAGAACCTGGGTTTGAGGATTAGACAGATCTGGTGTGAGTACCAGCACTGCCACTTACACTTGTTGTTGTTGTGGTTGTTGTTGTTTTGTTTTGTAGTACTGTGAGTTGAACCCAGGGCTTCGCACTTGCATGCTTTGCAAGTGCTGGACCATTGAGCGGCTGCCTCCAGCCCATTTTTTTTTTTTTTTACTTTTTGAGTCCAGGTCTCGCTAAATTATGCAGACTGCCTCTGGTCTTGAACTTGCGGTCCTCCTGCCTCTGCTTCCAGAGCTGCTGGGATTACAGGTGTGCACCACCACACTTGGTTTACTAGTTATTTGACCTTAGTCAAGTTGCTCAAATTTTCTAAGCCTCAATTTTTTTCATCTAAACAGGAGAATGACAGTTCTTATTCCTGAAGAATTTTCCATTCAAGTGGCTGATGATTTGAAGACTAGTGGTTATGTAAAAATATGATTGTTGTTTAAAGAGATATCCATACTGTCTGGGGGCTGGTTAAAAGAAGGAGAAGCCAGCCAGTTGTGACCAATCAAGAAAGGCTCAGTGGAGGAGCTGGCAGTTAGGTGGGTGGGTGTGCATGGGTTAACTATACTTCAGCATTTGAAGGCTTTAGGGTGGGGAGATCTGTATTCCATGTAGAGCAATGAGCCATAGCAGAGGAATGGAGGTTTGAAAAGAAAGACATTTAAGGAACAGTAAGTGGCCTGGGAACAGCAGGTGCTGTAGGCTTAGGAGAAGGACCTGGCAACCCA
The DNA here is from genome assembly GCA_007922755.1 of Pedetes capensis. Lineage (NCBI taxonomy): Eukaryota > Metazoa > Chordata > Mammalia > Rodentia > Pedetidae > Pedetes > Pedetes capensis. Next base: position 75,250 of record VMDO01004332.1, on the reverse strand, counting down.
CTCCCTCAAAGGGGGAAAAAAACCCCAATCTGCCGTTGAAAACTCTATGAATAGCAGAGAAGCATTAACAATACTGTTTCTCCTGTTGTACATAGGGTTGCTATGAGTCAGATACCAACTTGACAGCACTTCACAACAACCAACAAGTGGCCTTTTTTCTCCAGAGACAGTTGAAAAGGAAACAACCTTTTAAACTTTGTGGTCTGTGTGCTGTGAGGGGCCCAGTGGTACTAATAGTTTCAGCAGTGCTGATGGTTGCTTTTCAGTGGCTAATGCCTTTAATAATCTCTATGATATCATTACCCAATGAACAACCTTAAACTTGGAGTTTAGCTTTTGTTGGATGTTCTTCAAAATCTGATCACTGTACCAAGGTGTTAGTATACATATTTTAATCATGCTCAAAGGCTTCGTACAGTGGAATAGGGCCATTTTCATAAATATTTCAGGATTTCTAATTTTCTTTCCAAAATAGTGTTGAAAGAAAGCTTAATAAATGAATAAGGTTTTAGCATCATTAAATAAAGTAAAAACAGGTTTCTTTACTGAGAAACTTCTCAGAAAGTTTACTGTGCTGACGAAAAGTGTCTCATTGAGGGAACTTCAGTGTGTGGCATTTCCTGAGCTTTCTTGACCTAACAATACAAAGGTCATATTAACACTTCCTCAAAGATGTTCTTTTCCCATGATTGAGTTCAGTGTTGTTATTATCTGTGGAGCATTTTCAAAAGGCAAATGTTACACCTATCCTCTTCCTTATCTCTTTCCAGCATATCAGAATCTTGGTGGGGTAGGAGTGGGACAGGTATCCAAAGGGTAGGAGTAATTCTGATGATCCTCACAAATGCTGGGCAGTCTCTTCTCCAGTCCTCCAACCTCCTACTCCCTATCTCCTCCCCTAGACTGACCTGAGCTAAGGCATTCTATCAGTTGGATGAACAATTAGGGCCCACTCTTTAAATCCCTAACTGCTAAATTTTTGTAAGAAAAACCTTTTTAAAAAGTTGTGAAGAAGAATACCAATATAAGGCCAGGCACCCTGGTGCATGCCTGTAATCCCAGGGACTCAGGAGGTAGAGGTAGAGGATTGTGAGTTCAAGGCCGGAGGCAGCCTATGTAACTTAGCAAGACCCTGTCTCAAGATAAAAAGTAAACATAAATGGCCTTGGAGTGCAGCTCAGTGGTTGAGCACTTGCAAAGTATGTGTAAGACCATAGATTCAAGTCTCCAGAACCGGAAAAGAATTATATACATGCATATGTATGTATGTGTGAGTGTGTATGTGTATATATATGTATGTATGTGTATATATGTATAATGTATAATATGTTAAATGTTATAGTAGACCAAAGAAAGCTATTTGTAGTAATTCTTAGAAGCAAGATGCCTTCCTTTTCTGACTGAGAAACTCAAAATATATTGAGTTTGCTTTCCTTTCATCATTAAAATGCATATACTTCCTGTTGGAAATAACATCTTTCCTTATTTTTGCGATGGGCAAACAGTTTCTCTATATAGAAGATGGAGAACAAATATAGGGAACTGCCTAAAGGAATGTGTCTAAGTTGCCAAAATTTATCCGTCCTGAGATATTTCTAAAAGCATCATAAATAGCGTGTAGTGAACGCCTTCCCTACAGCAGAGCTGGAATCCCTCACTCAGCATTTTTGTAAATGATATCCATGGGACATGAACCGAATAGCATTTCCCGTTTAGTCTCATCTATCATCTTCCTGATTCCCCAAACCATTCTCTAGATGTCAAAATATGAAGGTGAAAGAGAATGATGTTGTTTTCATATCATAGTTCCCTAAGCTGAATAGACCAAGATAATCTCCTGCCTCTGCGCTCAATAGATTGATCACTGGTCCCAAAGTACACGCTTGACCTTATGAGTTTCTAAATCATTTTCAACATTAATTTCACTTTAAAAAAATAAAAATGTGTTATGCTTGGGGGTCATTTTACTTTTTATATAATTTACTTTTATAGATTTTAAAGTTTTGCCAGAGTAAAATTATGATGGTCCTTGGACATTCATTGTAACAGATACTTCTAGAACCTTTGTAAGTACCACATTGAAGCTGTTGCTATTTTACTATCTCTAGCATTACATTCTCACAATTTAGATTTAAATTAGGTTTAGATCATTGGTTTCTGTTTCTTTGGCAACCACCTATTATATATGAAGCTCCAAGGTATGGAGGAAAAATGTAAATTGTGCTGTGAAACACCAAAAGTATGGGATGTAAGTGTTGGTTTCTATGTTGGTTTCATGAGGCTTGACTTGTCTGTTCTGTGTGCATTTTGGGTTATTGAATGTGTAAGTTTTTTTTTTTTTAATATCCTATTGGTAGAGAATGCCTGATGCAGTCTTTTGAATTGCCTCTCATATACCCTAAACTTTGGGAATTAATAGATTCAACTACTTATAGAAATGGGAGACAGACCTGGTAACTCACTTCCAAAAATCAATCCACCACTGAAAACCCTATGAACAGCAGAGAAGCACTGACAACAGTGTTTTGCCTGTTGTACATAGGGTTGCTATGAGTCAGATACTGACTCTGACGGCACCTAACAACAACAACAACAACAACAACAACTTATAGAAAAGAAAGGCCAACAAATGTTACCTGGTTGAGTTGCTTCATTTTTCAGAACAGAAATGAGGCCAGAAAGATGAAATGCCTTGCCCAAGATCACAAAGCCAGTTAGTGACAGAGCTGAGACAGAAACTCTGTTATCTTCAGATCCCCAGCTGCTTATTCATTCTCCAGTTCAGTAGATGTGCAATCTTATTTAGCAACATCAACAACCACAAAGCATTTTTTGTTTTGCCCATTTTTGTTAAGAGTAACACTTTATTTAAGGGGTTTTTGGTGTAAAAAAGAATACTAATTAACAAACCTGCCTTCAGCTTTTTTTTCCCCACAATTGGGCATCATCAATTTTATAGTGCAAATCAAATGACTTTTAGCACTAGATTTTTGTAATATTTTATTTCACTTCATAAGAATTTATTAACTTCTTTTTTTTCCTTTTTGCTAAATTACATCTCTCCCACTTTTTCCCTCCTATGCCGTTTATTAAACTGGGTCTTGGGGAAGGAAATGATTTTTGCATATCTTGTATTTAGGTGTAGTCATGTTAATGCTTAAAAATAAAGGTCCACTGTGACTTGGGACTTTACAGAGGTAAAGCCTGACTCTGAGTTTTGTCCTCACGTTGGTGAGCTGGTGGGGAAAGCTCTTGATTCATCTTTGGAAGGTCCAGCTGAATTCCTGCCATACTATTTTTTCACCCACTGTTTTAATTTGGGTCATCCTTAATCCCTCTGAACCAGTTTTCTGATAGATATAATGGAAATAATATTTGTCCATTCTGTGTCTTAGAATGTGAGACTTACAGCTATTGTGAAAAATATATTTTATTTTATTTGGGGCTTTCCTTTGATCCTTTAGGTATGTTTTCCAATAGGGACATTAAGAAAATCACGCTAAACCCCTAGTATTTGTTAGTGAAGAAGAAGATGATGATGAAGAAAGTATTTTATAAATTGAAAAATAAAGTTAAAGAGGTCTGATATTGTTAGCAGGTGCACCTCAAATGTTTTCCAGTATATTGGGACCAAGAAACTGCTTTACTCTGCTATTTTCTGTCCTTTCTACTCTGACCCTTCCCTAAAGACCCCTTTCAAATTCCTTCTTCTTTAAGCTTTCCTGATTCCCCTTTTCCCTCTGACATGGGGTTGGATATGATGGTGGTTATTATTAGTTTATTTCATCCAGAACTAGAATGAAAGAAACTTCAGGGACTCCTCTCATGAAACATTTAGGCAAAGTCCTTGCACATTATACTTGGTAATATTTGTTAAATTGCTTTTTGGGGAAATTTTTTTTAGTATTGTTTCTCAGTTCCTTGTAATTTTACTTCAAGATTATTAGAGTTTGAACAATAGTGTCGGGGTGGGGGAATCTTTAACTTCAAATGGAGGGTTTCAAACCTGCAAAAAATTGGGTTCAGGTTCAGGTGCAGGTTCAATATGTTAAACTTTAGAGGGCTCAAGTTTGGTTTCGTTTTGGGTATAATCCTATGGGTAGATAGCAGGGCTGCAAACTGAACTTGAACCTGAACCCTGAACCTGTTCTGGTTCAAACATTTAAAAACATTTTTATCTGAACCCGAACCTGAATCTGAACCCAGTAAAAAGTTGGGTTCAAGGTCAGCTTTTATTGTTTTTGTATCGTTAGCCATTTTTAAAAATTAAGAAAAAAATTATTCATATCTATACATACCTAAAGCCATATCACCCTGGTGTCTGATCTCATCAAATCTTGGACACTGCTAAGCAGAGTCAGGCCTGGGTAGTCCTTGGATGGGAGACTGCCTGGGATTACAGGGTGCTGTAGGCTTGGGAGAAGGACTGGGCAGTCCACCCTTGAAACAATCAGCCATCAAAAACCCTATGATAGCAGAGAAACAATAACAATGCCAGGCATGGCGCTGTGTCAGGTAATGTTTTGTTTGTTGTACATAGGGTCGCTAAGAGTCAGGCCTGACTTGACAGCACCTAACAACAACAGCAGCAGCAGCAGCAGCAACAACAACATCATCTATGCATAGGCTTAAATTTTTCAACTTAAACCCGAACCAAACTCAAATCCTCTAACTTCTGGCATGTTGATCCCACACCCCAACCTAAATCCAGTATTTCATGGGTTTGAAGCCCTGTTCAAATGCTTTTCACTATATATAATTTTTGTCCATCAGCACTTGAGAAGTTGATAAAAGTTGTATTTAGAGAATTATAATTTATTTTGTGAATCAATTTGGCTGCGTATATTTTTTGAAAGTTTTATTTTTTAATTATTTCCCACTCATGTTTTCTTTTTATTTAAGCTATCCATATATAAGTATTCAAAGGTAAGCTTTTAGTATTAGACAAATAATTCCTCAAAAATATATCCATTTATTTTTAAAAGGAAGTTTGTATCTATTTACTCATAGCAAACCAAGTTTTAGGATAAAAATATGTTGTCTTAAAAGATTGATGACTTGTTTAATATGGTAACCAGAGTTTTCCTAACCACTTTAAAAAGTGAATACAGAAGTCATTGTGAGTAATGATGCTTTTTGTTTTCATTTTCCATTACTAGAGTGTTTTAAAATGAAAAAAAAAAATTCTTGAAAATATTATGCCCCCAAAGAAAAGCTGTTTATTGGCTGGGAGGCTCATGTTTCTGAAAGTTTTCATGGGGTTATGATGGAAATTTGGGCAGAACCATAACTCAAGTGGGCATTAATGAGAACCACTTCATTATAGTCTTGCATAGCCTAGTAAGGTCATCTGAATATTTTAGATAATCAGATGGTTTTGCAATCAAGTAGAATAGTGCTTTATTTTTTGTATGTTTTAAGCTTTGTGTACTGCCATGAAGTGTAGATATAGTACACACTGTTCCTTTAACTGTGAACGCCTTTTATAGCCATTATACTAGTCACAGTGAATGACTGGCATTTCTATTATTGGTGACTTTTGTTGTAACTAGATGATAACAGGGCTTCTGAAGTGACTAGTGGGTCCTCTTTTGCTTTTCTGAGGCTTCTGCCATTACCCCTCCCTGTACCTCTATAGCATAGATGGTTCCTGTTAGCTAATCTCTACTCTTAATTCTAACACACAGAATGTGAAGTGGGGCAAAGAGACCAAGTAAAGCTCAGTGCTAACATAGGCTTTGACAGCTAATGAGCTTTAAGGATTTGAGCAAATGACTTCTGTCCAGATTTCACTTTATTCGTTTGTAAAATGAGCATTAAGATTAGGTGATCTCAAAGATACCTCTAAGATTCTATAATTCATGAAAATTCACCAGCCTGAACGGCACCGTGGTAATTAGATAGACTGGCAGCTAGATGCAGAGAAATGGCAAAGCTAAACACTCCAGTCTACACTGTCCCTGGGAACATTCACGTTTGCATATTTTAATAACAATATTCTTCTCATCCCACCTCCACTCAATCACGCACTTCGGAAGAACCTTTCTTCCCCCTCAGATTTTACAACTATGTAATTTAATGAAATCCATTAGTACCAACAAAATAGAGTAACAGAGATATTTTAATATATGGCGCATACCTTAACATCATTCCTAATATTTGAGAAACCAAATGAAAGACTTTTAGCTTTGACTTTTAAGGAAGAAAAAAACCACTCATCTTTATTTAGTAGAGGAAAAAAGATCTCTGATAAAGACTAATGTGCCAGAATTGTGATTCTTGTCACACCTACGTCTTTTAACACATAGAGCCTCACATGTACTTAGGCACAAAATAGAGAATGATATGTTAAATGAAGCATAGTTAAAAATGAAGTAGGCAAAATGACCTACTTTCAAAGACCGTTGCGGAGCACAAACCAAAATAATAGCTTATTCATAGCTAATATTTGGAGGTATTTCTTAAGTTCAGGAAGGTAGGATGGAAACCCAATAAATATCAGCATTGTTTGTCAGCTGGGGGGACTTCCAACATCTCCTGAGGAATTTAATTTATATTAATGAGAAGTAAGACCTGCTTAGGGCTCTCTTAAAGATTGCTCTGGTGTCAGATTTTACTAATCTAACTTCATTAAAAGGATTCCTAACAAAGTGCCCAGTAAGGCACCCTCGTGTGAGATTGCTTTATAGTTGTGAGGCCTCAGTTCCTCAATTGCTCCGACTCCTGCTGAACCACAGTCACACACTGGGGCTTCTTGAGGTCTTGGCCCTCCCTGTTGATAGTTTGCAGTCGGTTCTGGCATTTGTAGCGACCAAGTCAGCCAAAGTGAGTTTGTTCATTTGTTTGATGCAGGGTCTCCCTTTGTAGCCCAGGGTAGCCTTTAATTCACGATTCTCCTGCCTCAGCCTCTCAAGTACTGGGATTACAGGCGTGAGCCACCATGCCATGCTCCTAAAATAGGAGTTTTTTGACAGTAAAGCTCTAATCCAGTTCACCACAGGTTTGTGAAGACCTGTAATTCAGGGAATGTGAGAATGGCAACAACAACTACTATTATGAGTACTTACTGTGTGCCAGGCTCCCTGTTATTATATGCTTACATTCCCAGTTTCTGTTTTTACAACTTTACAGGATTACAGATGCTTAGAGTCTTAGAGACAGTAAGTAATATGCTCATGGTTATGCTGTTGCAGGACTTGGTGGTGCACATTTATAATCCCAGAACTTGAGAGGGTGAGGCAGGAGGATCATGAGTTCAAGACCAGCCTGGGCTACATAGTGAAATTCTGTCTCAAAAAGCAAAAACAAAAACACTCAAACCAAATAAATAATTGAAAAAAAAAAAAAAAGGCCTCCCGACAAACAACCTGTTAGACTCCAAGATCCTGAATTTTCTACTTTTCAGCTCTCTCATGCCTTTCCTTTACTCATGTAACTTCTCAGTGTTCACCATAGTTTCCTTTTACCTGGCACCAACTATGTTCCAGATACTGTGCTTGCTGTCTTATTTTGTGAAGATGGTACTAACCCCACTTACAAATGAGAAAAGAGGATTAAACACCTTGCCCCTGATTACACAGCTAGAAATTGGCAGAGCAAGGATTGACATCTGGATCTTTCAGACTGGCTATGCTTTTACTGTTACAAAACAATGGTTTTAACCTTGGTGTGTTAAAGTCCTGAGTTTACAAATGTTCTAAAATACGGATCTGATTCTTTGGTAGCTGGAAAGCCACTAGTTGAGATAGACATGAACGCAAGTGTCTGTAAAGACAAGCAGAATGATGCAAATAGAAAATTGAGTGGTTTTAAAAAGTAGGTGGGGAAGAACAGTGATAGGGCTGATAGCAAATAGAAGGTACAGAATGGGACTAGGGATGTAGCTCAGTGGTAGAGCACTTACCTGGTATGTGCAAGGGTCTAGGTTCAACCCCAGCACCACAAACAAACAAACAACAACAACAACAACAACAACAAAAACCTGTGCAGATTAAACTTTAGCCAGGTGCAGTGGTGCATGCCTGTGATCCCAGGTACTCAGGAGGTTGACGAAGGAGAATCACAGGTTCGAGGCCAGAGGCAACCTGTGTAACTTAGTGAGACTAGAGAAGTGGCTCAGCACCATCCTGGGTTCAACCCCAGTGCTCAGGTGGTGTGTGTGGGGGAAGGTACAGAATGATTTTGCCAATATGGAACCAACTAATGAGTGAGATTTTAAAATACAAAGTATGAAAGGAAACATTTTAGAATGAAGAGCTACTTTCCCCTTAAGCACAGCATTAGCCACATTCTTTAGGTTTGTTGTATAATTTTTTAAATTAATTTCTAATAGTTTGTAACTGTAGCTTTAATTTTTCAGTGGCCCAGGTCTTATTTATTATCAGAATATTGAACTTACTAAATTTGCTATTAATTAATTAATTAATTAATTAATTTTTGTTTTAGTGCCTTTTGGATAGACAAAATACCTGAACTATTCTTAGCTTATGAATATATTAAGTTTTTCTATATGGCTTATTAGATGATCAATTTTTATAAATCTTCCATACATATTTGAAAGGAATATTATAATGTTGATGAATTTTCTAAAGTGCTCAAAAGTATAAACTTGCTTGTTAATTATATTATTTTGATCCTTACATCTTTTTTCTTTGATGAGTTAACAAATTCTGAGATGAGAATCTCACAGTGGTATTTTGGGTTTGCAGGATTTTTCTCGTATTTCTTAGTTTTTACTTCATATAATAGATGTGGTGTGTTATGGTGAATAGAAGTTTATGATTATTATTTCTTCTTGGATATACCTGTTATCTGTATAAGATATCCTTTGTTCCTCTTGACTTTTTTGCTTTTTTACTTTGGTATGAATACTCTTATATATAATTATGTGTTTTTTGTTGTGATTTTTTTTTTTTTAACCAGGCCTTCCATGTGCTAGGCAAGTATTCCACTGCTGAACCACATCCCCAGCCACTTTTTTATTCTTTATTTTGAGACAGAATCTCTCTAGTTGTGCAAGCTATATCTGGTCTTGAACTTGTGATCCTCCTGCCTCAGCCTGCAGAGTTGCTGGGATTACAACATGGTGCCATAGCTGCCTCCCTCTGCTATATAATAATGTTTATATATCAGATACATTAGTGCCCACCCTTTTCTATGCCATTGACTTGTCTTTTATATCAATATCTTTTTACTCATTCAGATGGCCCTTAAAAAGTTTTTAACCAACTAAGATTTATTTTGATTGCTCCTGTGATTGATCTTGCTCATCATGTTATATCACCCAAGGAACTTTCTAGCACTAAAAGTGAAGGAAAGAGGAAAACAGAACAACTGAAGTTTAAAAAGAGCTTATTGCTGAGTGGCATATGTGTGTCTGAGTCAGTCATTCAGTATGATGCCAGACCAATAAATACATTTACATTATTTCTTATGGGAAAAAGTGTTTGGTACTTCAAGTGATCAGCACTTGACCTGCCTTCCAGCATGGATTGTGGTTGAGTGTCAAGGTAACACTACACTTCCTTTTATAATCTGTTGTATTATTTTCATAATTTCTATAAATTTTTTTAGAAGACTGTGAGGTCAATACATAGGATCAATTCTTAATCTTTAAAAAATACATAAAGTATTTTTGGATTCTGTCATTTGTAACCATATCTATCCATTTGAAAAATTAAGTATTTCTCTCTGTGTGTATGTTTTAATTTATTAAGTCTAATGACAATGCTTGGTGGTACATGTAGATTTCCAGAGCCTCTTGCAATGATTTAAAAGTCCTGGAATTTGGAAACTGCTGCTTTGAATGGATAGCAGAAACATAATCATTAGAAATGGTTGACAGAGTAAGATTCATTTTCATGTAGAAGAACCCAGTTTTCTTGTTTAACATTTGACAATCATCTTAAGTCATTTGCTGTTAGTATCTTAGAAAATTCAGAGTAGGAAACACAAGTTTAGGAGAGGAAAAGGACATCTCTGCAGAGATTTTATTCCAGCATAGAGGTGAACTGTGCTTATTTATGATACCTATTTTCCTTTTCTGTTTTTATTGTTGTCAGAATCAGGTCAGTGTTCTCCACTGATTGGACTTCTGGAGTTAGTTCCCTCTCAAACAGTTCTATGATGCTAGTGTCAAAGGGAGGTGTTTTTTTTTTTTTTTTTTGCACATTTTGTGATTCTTCTAAACGTGGAATTGTTGTTGTTGTTGTTAGGTGCCGTCGAGTCGGTATCCGACTCATAGCGACCCTCATAGGGTTTTCAATGGCTGAGTGCTTCGGGATTGCCTTGGGAGTGGATTGCCAGGCCCTCCTCCCATTTTTGCGGTGCTGGGAATTAAACTTGGGGCCTCAGAGATTGCAGCGCAGTGCTCTACCCACTGAGCTAAATCCCAGCCCAAAACATGGAATTAGCATATCCTAAACAATGAATTTTGGAAAGAGACTGTTCTTTCATTATAAACAGGCTGGCTTATTTATTTACTTTTCCATATATTTAATTTTTCTTCCAACTTTTTTAGATTTAGCCATCACACACAGAAGACTTCTATATGTATATGGTTAACCATGAGCTGCATCACCACCACCCAATCTGTACGCTCGATTAGATATGATGAGACTAGCATTGCTTCCCCAAGTCTGCAAAGTTACAGAATTGAGAAGCTTAGCTAATGTCTCTTTACCCTGAAAAGAGTGAAAGTATGAGAGAAAGGGCCTGGATTCTGGAATCATACAAACAAGTTTAGACCCATCTGTGCTGCCTATGAACACACCTGTGGGACATTACACAAGTTAAGTAGTCTCAGTAAGCTGGGTTGGGATTTAGCTCAGTTGGTAGAGTGCCGCTCTGCAGTCTCTGAGGTCCCAAGTTCGATTCCCAGCACCACAAAATGGGAGAAGGACATGGCAACCCACTCCCGAGGCAATCCCGAAACAGTCAGCCATTGAAAACCCTATGAGGGTCGCTATGAGTCGGACTCTACTAGATGGCACCTAACAACAACAACAACAAGCCTCACTTACATATCTGTAAAAAGATGGATAGTAATATCTGTCTTGTTAGATTGTTGTGAAGACTAGAGATCATGCCAAGTAAAGTAGGGTTCTCCAGAGAATAGAGCCAGTAGTGTGTGTGTGTGTGTGTGTGTGTGTGTGTGTGTGTTTTATTTTAAGGAATCGGTGTACATGATTGCAGAAGCTGCCAAGTCCAAAATCTATAGGACAGGCCAACAGACCAGAAACTCCAGTAGGGTTTCTTTGTAATAGTCTTGAAGAAGAATTCTTTCTTCTTTGAGGTAACTCAAATTTTGTTTGTAATGCTTCAGCTGATTGGATGAGGCCAATCATAAAATAATATGTGATAGTATAGAAAGTAATATCTCTTACTTAAAGTTACCTGGTTGTAATGTTGATCATATCTACAAAATATCTTTATAATAACACTTGACTGTTGTTGACACAAACAACTGATTACTATAGCCTGATCACGATGACACATAAACTGTAGCTACCCATGTACGTATTTAATAAATGGTAATGTTTATTTTTAAGTGTTATTTTCTATTACTTTGATTATAATTTTTTATACAGTAAACATTTATTAAGGGTCTTCCATAAACCAGGCACTATGTTAGAGAGATATAAAGTTGCATAAGATATGCCACTTGTTCTCTAGGAGTTTATATTCTAATGAGAGAGATAACAAGGCAAAATAAAACTATGATATACTTGGAATTATTGATATATGTTATAAAATATATGTGCATGCTATTGGTATATATTTATATCTTTACATATATTTATCTTTATAAAATTCTATCTGTCCAACTGTCTGTCCATCCATGCATCCATCCACCCATGTACCTTTCTAATCAGCAAGGCCTGGTTTCCGTCTTTGCCTCAGTCTAAAAGAAAGAGAAAAATTCTCTTGGATGATCCTTCTCTGGATAAGCATTGGTTGATATCATTCAAGGAATGAGCCTTTCCCATGATTATAGTGGATGAGGCAACTGTATTGTTTTAAGAAGGTTTTGCTAAGACCGTCTTCAGAAGCAATAAATGAGTAAAATAATTTTCCTATATGGACTGAGGCTAAAGCTACTCTAGATAATATGTGCTATTAAATTATTGCTCATCCATATTATAATATGGGACTGGGATTTAGCTCAGTCAGTAGAGTGCTGTGCTGCAGTCCCTGAGGTCCTGAGTTCAATTCCCAGCACCGCAAAAATGGGAGAAGGACCTGGCAATCCACTCCCAAGGCAATCCTGAAACAATCTGCCATTGAAAACCCTGTGAGGGTCGCTATGGGTCAGATACCAACTCAATAGCACCTAATAGTAACAGCAACAACATATTATAAAATATTATGAAGCTATGAAGTAACTTTAAAAAGAATATTTGATATTCTTACAGTTTCTGAGCTAGGGGAAAAATGAATATAAAATATTACTTAGTATAATCTATATATGCATTTAAAAAGACTAGAAAACTGCTTTATATGTTCTGTATTAAGTTTTCTAATATGAATGTGTATGATTTCTATATACCAGGAAAATATATATGTGATTAAAGTAGAGCAGTTAATTTTTTGGATATAATATAATCAAACCACACAAGTTTATATAAAATAATATGAAAGCTACTTGGGTTTATAAAGTGTGTTGATATTGACGTACTACAGCATTTGGTATTAATAAGTTCAGAAAAGGAAAGGTAGGCACCACATACAGAGCTTTTAAATTTTTCTTTTTTTTTTTTTTAAGACAGACTTTCACTGTGTAGCCCAGGCTGGCCGTGAGCTTGAGATTCTCCTGCTGCCACCTCTAAGTGCTGGGTTTACAGATGTGCACCACCATGCTGTCCATATGTGAACTTTTTAAATTGACAGGAATGAATGAGAGAGAGGTTGCCTACCAAAAACTAATTGGCTTTATTAAGAAACTCCCTGCTTAGTTTGTAGGAAGGATAGATAATGAAAGGATCCATCTTTTATAATGAAAGGATCTCTAGAGTATTAAAAATTACTATTTTGTAGTGAATTGAAATAAAATCAATTTTCTCTAGAAGGTCAACTGGGTATTACATGAATGGACAAGAATTTGATTGTTGACTATGTATGCCAACCCAAGTCTTCTGGGTATGAAGACAGTTGAATAGGGTATGTGGTACAGCATCCAGCATTTAGAAACAGAGTTTTCAAAGTGTAGTTTCCTGACCAGCTGAACCAGCATTAGCATCATGAAGACACTTGTTAGGAAGACAAATTCTGCCTGGCAGAGGGGAGAACTTTTGTGCTTAATAGGTCCTCCAAGTGAGTCTCCTTACACAGGAGTAAGAAAAAAAAAAAAAGTCATTCTTCAAGTGATTCTGATGCACTCTAAAATACAGTTTAATATCTGTACTATTCCTTTCTCTACTCTATTTGAAAGTCTTTCCTATAAACTATAGGAGGGAGATATTTCATACCTGATTACTCTTGTTTAATCTGTTCAACATCTAGGTGAGATTGCAAAGGACACTGATGCATGGAAAACTTAAATGAATATTGAAGTTAAAAAGTCACTACTTAAAGAATATTCCCTTATAATGGATGTGGCATCAGAAATAGAATCAGCTCTTCAGATTCTAGATTCAGAACTGTATCCATAGGAATGAATACATGCTCAGATTTTCCTGTCATCAAACTGACAATTTGTAGAAATTAATCATGGAAATTTTTTCTTTTAGTTATTCAAAAATTAATTAATGTGTTTGTTGTTTATATTGTTACATCTTATTGCTGTTTATTCTTATTTTAGTATAATATACTGGTAAAACTTTAGGGCTATTGCAGTAAGTCTAAGAAAACCAAGGGCTTATAGCAGTTACTGTTTAGCTGAGCTCTCTTTTACCTTAAAAAAACTAAGACAAATTAAGTGCTTTGAGATATTTATGTGATTTCATCTTTGTGTTTCTATGAAATTGTGTTTTCTTTTCTAGTAGCTGTGGTAAAGTGAATGTTAACAAAAAATCAAGAACATGGTGTTTGAAGACAAAACAAAACAATAGAAATTTAGCACAGCACATTAAATAGATAAGAAAAATACTGAATAACATGTCAATTGCAGAAAATAGGTAAGATGGCACAGTGGAAACTCAGAGTGCTAGGAGTTGAAATGAATGGAAAACTCATTGGCAAAGCAGTTTATCAACCAAAGACATTGATTATAGTACCCGAAGGGGAAAAAAGAGACTTCAAAATATGATATGGTGCAAAGTTGAGAGATAATCCAGAGCTAAAACCTATTTCAGAGAGATTACTGTCTGGAATAATATGCTTATATTTTTAAAAAGAGAAAGCTGAGGCCAAGACAACTTATGGAGTAGTGTAGGGAAGAGCTTAGGTAGAGCCCAGTTCTCTTGACTTGTAGAACAGTGTTGTTTCTAACCCTCTTGATATGTCTGTCCTTCAAGGCATGTCAGTATTTGTTATAACTCCAGTGTGGAAGAGAAGCAGGAGGTAAGGTACGATGATGGCCTAGACCTCTAGGTGTGACTGTATCTTTTCCACCATGTTCAATTGCAGTGACTTATTTTCATATGTAATTTATATTATGGAAGCAGAGAGGAAGAGAGGTGGGGAAGAAGTGGGAAGGAGAACATCTTTTGTGATCTAAGTGATTCCCTGTGCTATTCCTGAAAGGAACCTGAGATGCGAGATGTGAATCTGCTGTTCTTCAGTCTTCTCAGTTGCCATGTGCTTCTCATGTCAGCCTCTTGCCATACTGAGTGTGATTCTGGTGTTGGAAGATATGTGATTTTGTACAACATGATCCAATTTTTTCATTTGGTTTACAGCAGAAAAATACAGATCTATTACAGTGTTGGAGGAAGGACTAGCTGAGTTGGACTTGCTGAGAGATGTTAGTCTTGTTTCCTTGAATCTTTCTAAGAGATGTTAAGGATAATTATGACTGCATGATTTGCTAACCTCCTGTAAGGTTGTTGTTGTTGTTGTTGTTGTTGTTGTTGTTGTTAGGTGCCGTCAAGTCGGTATCCGACTTATAGCAACTCTCATAGGGTTTTCAATGGCTGTTTCAGGATTGCCTTGGGAGTGGATTGCCAGGTCCTTCTCCCATTTTTGCGGTGCTGGGAATTGAACTCAGGACCTCACAGACTGCAGTGCAGCGCTCTACCAACTGAGCTAAATCTCAGCCCCCTGTAAGGTTACTGTACTGGATTTCTTTTTGCATTTTCTTTACCAATTCTTATATATAACTGTGTCTCTCTGAATGGGTATTCTTCCCATCGTGGCCCTACTCTGACACCATGTTGAATTATAAAGAGCATTTTCTGCCATTTGAGTCATTCTCAATTTCATTATACCCCAGACTAAATCCTGTACATCTTGTAACATACAGGTTGACATAATTCATTGATAAACTTGGAATACAGAGCTTCTAGGCACTTGAATACCCATCTAATAGTTCTGAGACATATATTTTGTTTAACTAGTTTTTAGATGACAATCCCATTGTCTCTAAAGTTTGGCTTACAAGTCAGAAACTTCTAGGATTATCTTCTTTTAATAGTCATAATCAAAGTTATAATAAATCTGTAATCACTATACATTTAAGTTCATTTGTATTAAACAATTATAACAAGGGATTAAGAGAGTTATGCAATTTCTTTTAGTATTCTAAAACCAAGTCATTAAAGCCTACAGACTGAAATCCATCTAGCTTTTTATGTTATCTTTTAGTTATTCTTTCCCTTTCTTCATCCAACAGAATTTTCTGTTCTTAAAAGTCTCGTACTGATTAACCCTCTTCTCACTTGCTTTGTGATGGGAAAAGCAAAACTAGAGAAAACACTTTTTAAAACCTCTTAAAAATATCACATTTTTTCCCCCAAGACAATCTCTTTCTACTTGGGTACCATACATTTGAATTTCTTATTTAAGCCTTTTAAAGTCTTAGCCTTGGTTTTCCTTTATTAATCCGTTTTACCTTTTCATTACTCTTATTTCCTTTTGGGCTTCTATGTAGCCAGATATCTTTCAAATTTTCTGCCCTTAACATTTTTTTTTTAAAGAAAGGCCTTGTGTTCTGTTGTTTTAAAACTTATGTCCTTTTCTTACTAGTCTTCTATCAGTTTCTGCAGATTGTATTTTTATAGGAATATCATTTTAAAGGGCTGGGATTTAGCTCAGTTGGTAGAGCACTGCGCTGAAGTCTCTGAGGTCCCAAGTTCAATTCCCAGCACTGCAAAAATGGGAGAAGGGCCTGGCAATCCACTCCCAAGGCAATCCCGAAACAGTCAGCCATTGAAAACCCTGTGAGGGTTGCTATGAGTCGGATACTGACTTGACGGCACCCAACAACAACAACATCATTTTGAAGACATAGATGAGAGGTATGGATTTGTATGTATATTAGTTATTTCTTTCTGCACAACAGACTTATTTTGGATATATTGTCAGGAGGGACCAATCCCTGGAGAAGGAGGACATCATGTCTGGGAGAGTGGCAGGTCAATGAAAAAAAGAAAGACTCTCAACTAGATGGATTGATACAGTGGCTGCAACAATGAACTTAAACATTAAAAAGATCATGTGCCTGTCACAGAATCAGGGAGTGTTTCCTTCTGTTGTACCTAGGGTCGCTATGAGTTGGACCTGATTCAATGGTACCTACAAACAACAGCAAGCATAACAAACTACCCTAAACATTAGCAGCTTAAAACAATAAACATTTATTATACCCCGTTTTTGGTGGATTAGGAATCCAGCCACCACTTACTTGGCCCAGGATCTCTTATGAAGTTGCGGTCAGGGTATTGACTTGGCTGAAGCCTCTTCTGAAGGTTTCATTCATGCAATTGTTGACAGAATTCAATTCCTTGTGGGTTGTTGGACTATGTGCCTTAATTCCTCACTCTCTGGTGGCTGGAGGTCTCCCTCAGTTCTTTGCCAGATGACCTGCCATAGGGCAGCTAACAACATGGCAGTTAGCTTTGAAACCTTCAGAGCAAGCAATTAAATGAGCAACACAAGAGTCCCCAAGATGGAAGTCATAATAATTTTGTAACTCCAGAATTGTTATTTTAGTCACATTCTCTTTGTTCGGAGCAAGTCACTTGATCCAACCTACATTCAATGGGTAGAATCACCCAAGAGCATAAATACTATGGGCCAGGAAATATTGGGGACCATTTTAAGGGCTCCTTATCACTACATATATTTTAGGAACAGAATGTGATACTTACTTTTAGGCAACAAAAACCGTTTCCATGAGACATGGAAGGCAGTAAAAATAAGTTAGAGACAGTATCTTAGGTTACAACAGTAGAACAACAATGGGCTTTGTAAAAATGTACACAATGAAAAATAAGTAGTTTAGGATGAGGATTAAAGAATACTTATCAATACTAATTTTCATCTACTTATCTTTCTTTAATGAGCTTCTGTTCATTGGAGCTACTTTTTAAAAGTAGTTAAAGCAAATTACATCAAAAACAAGATGTCTAAGCAATGTATGTTCAAGAGTTTATTGCAACATTATTTAAAGAAAACTTATCTGGATGCATTTTTATTTTTTCTCATGTCTGTATTTTTGTTATATACCTCATTTCTCTTAAATGGCAATATAATGTTTTCTTTCTTGGATATGAGTGTATTATATTAAACTGCTGAGATCCAACATTTTCTTCATGATAAACTGTCTCACCAAATTTCTTTTCAAGTACTGTCACTGTGTTCAATGCATGTTTACAAAAATATAGCAGAGTTGCATTTGAGTTTGATTATCTAATCAAAAAGGAGAAGTGAAGCACCCCTGGGCTAGCAACAATGGGAACCTATCACTTAGCGCAATCCTGAAAGGGCAAAAGAGGTTTAATTTCCACTTTACTGGAAACCAGTAAAAGCTGAAGATAGAAGAGAGAGACTGCCAAACTGGGACAGCCCTGCTTGTGGCCTGCCAAGAGAAATCTGAGTAGATCAGTGTCCCAACTTTGGTCTCCTCCTACTCTCTGTTCTCTTGCCTCCCAGTAGCTACACACCCAGTGAGAAGCCAGAAGGTAAGGAAACTTGATGCTGGCTATGTACGGCAGAACACAGCAAAAAAAGGCAGAGAATGATTCTGGGCGACAAAAGAGGGTTATTCAACTAAGAAGGAAGTCGTCTTATTGTCTGTGTTTGAACATGCATCTATTTGATGAAAGTACCCACCGATAATGGGATGGATCCCTGAGAGTTCTTGTGTTGAAGGCTTGGTCCCTAGCTGATGATGCCTTGGGAGATGGGAGAACTTTTAGGCGGTGCAGCCTAGTGGAAAATAAAAATTAGGTTCTTGGAGGAGATATTGAGACTCCTTTTCGCTTCCCAGCTGCCCTGAGGTGCTCCTCCACATACTTCCCCCCATGATGCTCTCTCTGTCTTGCCACAGGCCACAAAACAATGGAGCCAACTGACCATGGACTGAATGAAATCTGCAAAACCATGGGCCAAAATAAATCTTTCCTCATATAAATTGTTTGTGTTAGGTATTTTGTCATAACAGCAGAAATCTGACTAGTGTAAATAACTTTATAAGTTTTGAGTTTTTGCTAGTCTTTCTGTTTGAATGACTCCATGATGGTAGCCATCAATCATCAAGAAATGTAGCTGTAGGTTTTCTTTTATAAGTGTTAGATTATATTTATATTACATTCTATTTATGGCCAAAGTCATGATGTCAGAGTTACTTTTACTGTGGATGCTTGGCCTTAAAGTGGCCTTCAGAGAAGGAATATGGATCCTTGTTATATTTGGAATGATATGAATTGAATGCAGTGTTCTTCACACACAAAAAATTTTGTTGGATAGTTATCTAACCATATCTTTGAGTCTTATTTTATAAATACCCATAAACTTGAAGAAAAAAGTCTACGTGAGAAAAGTTGAGACTATATAATCTGCTTATTATGACTTTTTAAAAAAATGTATCTTTAAGCTGGGTACTGTGGTGCATGCCTGTAATCCCAGTGACTCGGGAGGCTGAGGCAGGAGGATTGGGAGTTTGAGACCAGAAGCAGCCTGTGCAACTTAGCAAGACTCTGTCTCAAATCAAAAAGGAGTCCCAAAGGTACATCTCAGAGGTGGAGCATCCTGGGTTCAATCTCTCAGTACTGCAAAATAAATAAATAGACAAAGAAATACAATAAAAAAGCAAAAAATATATTTTATATTTAGAAATAGATATCATAACAAAGAAGCAAAGAAGATTGTTGAAATTTATTCCCCAAATATTTATGGAGCCCTGTCTACTTATTATGAATGCACAGAGATAAATATTGTAGGCATATGGTGATTAACAAGGACGGGCCCTTGCTCTGAAGCAGTTAATCCATAAATGACTCACTGTAACGATGGCCAGTGTCTCATAATACTCTCTTAGGGGTACAGGAATGCACAGAGGGACCTCCGAGGGGCTAGTGTTTGAGTTGAACCCAAATATTGAATACAGCACTATAGTTAAGGAGAGGGGAGCTCATTTTGGGCTCAGGGAACGTTATGAACAAGGTGCAACTGAATACAAATACAAACATGAAGGTGGGGAGGGGAATCTTTAAAAATAGAACATTGTTGAACTCCCACAAGCTCAAGCAATAGCAAGAGTGAAGTGTGCTCAGAAGGAGGTGGTAGAAGATTATATTGGTAAGAGAGAACAGGGCTGGTCGTCAATGTCTTGAGTGTTTTGCTAAGAACTTTACATTTTCCTACGTTGCTTATAAGGATTCTTTTGAAAAAAATTTTAAATAGAATTTACCTTTGTAAAGAAGTTCATAAACTAGTGTAAAAAGTACAACAAAATAATATACTGAACAGATTCACATAATACTTTGATAAAATCTTAGGTTATAGCATAATTTTTGGTAATACCATTGTACTAATATTTGCACAAAATAAAGAGACTGAAATGGCTCTGTTGTTAGGTGCCACCGAGTTGGGTCCAGCTCATAGTGACCCTCATAGGGTTTTCAATGACTGGTTGTTTTGAGATTGCTTTGGGAGTGAATTGCCACATCTTTCTCCCATTTTTGAGGTGGTAGGGATCGAACCTAGGTCCTCAGCAGGTATGGAGCTACACTGTACCAACTGAGCTAAACCCCAGCCCCTGAAATGGCTATATTACAGCTTTATCCGAGAGTAAATATCCCATCAGTATTTGTACAAATTACATTAGGATATAGTCTGTTAGTCTCAAAAGGGTTAAAAAGTTCAATTTTAGACTCGCAGTGCTAAAGGTATTAGAACATTGGCCTAATATAGATGTTTATTTAGATCCACTAGAAATTTTAGTCTGGAAGTTGCTTGGGCTCAGAATAAAAATATGGGAACATCAACCTGAAAGCAATCTATTTTTAGGTAGGAATTAGGATTTATTGATGGGTTGATGGGTGTGGATCAAGGAAAGAGTAGCACAGTGGAGGCCCTCATGAGTGTAGGACCCATCAGTTGTCCGGGAGACCACGATTGGGGATGTAATCGGCTCTATAGCCATCTGGGATAGGCTGCTTCTCAGACACTGCGACTTCAAATTCATCCACATTAAACTTCGCAGGGCCTCCTTTCTCTGAGGTGTAGATCTCCTAGTGGCCCAGGTACTCGAACTTGGCCCTGCGTAGGGCTCAGTCACATGCTCCTTGTTCTGTGCTTTGGTGCAGATAGATATGATGGCTTGGCCACTGAGAGTCCTGACCACTATGCCCTTGGGCTTCTCAAAGACTCAATTTACCTATCTGGAACCTAAACTGAGAACAGCATGAGATCAGAGACATGACCTTTCATTGGAAAAGGCCATCTCCAAGGCCCCTTAGGGAAACCCATACAAGGAACAGGCTGCATACACTATGGAAGAGGTGGCCATTGCACACTGCACCCAAGATGCTTTTTAAAGTCATGAGGATAAATGAGCCTTCTCCTCTGGAGGGAGTTCAGGGTGAAAAGAGGACCAAAGGGAGAAACATTTAAGGAGAAGTTGGAAACATGCCATCAAGAAGACGGAGAAGGAGAGATCAAGAGCTAAGAGGAAATCCAGGACTGCAGTTGTCATAGAAGCCAAAGGGAAGGAGAGTTTTTAGAAGTCAACAGTGGGTCTGTGTTTAAGCAACTTAACTATATTTATAGCAACTTTTAAATGAGTCCTTTTTTGCCCAAGGAGTTTTAAATTCTGCCCTTGTGAGTGGGTTGAGGGAGTCTTCAGCATTTGCAGGAGCAAGACTGTGTCATTTACAAATGTGAAGGTAATTTATGCAGCTGAGGTGATGCTCCGACCTCGTTAATACCCCTTGATCCTGGGAGGGAGGGGGCTACTTCAACTGAAGAGCCTATTTCTTAGCATAATAGATCCAGTCATGTTGTACCAAATGTTGGCAGGAACAGTAACTCTGTCCCTTCAATTCAGAAGTGAAAGAAGAACCAGGATGTTCTGTTAAAACATGAAACATGGGAGGCCAGGGGTGTAGGTCAAAGGCAGAGCACTGGCCTAGCATGTGCAAGGCCTTGAGTTTGCTCCCCAGCACCACACACACACACACACACACACACACACACACACACACACACACACACACACACACACACGTTCGCGCGCACACACAAAGAATCAAACCAAACAATAGCAATAACAACAACAAAGCATTGAACATGTGGGAAGAACAATAATGCATATCATTATGGTTCCTCAATCTTGAAAAATGTTCAGTACTTGAGACTTTCTACTTTAATTCCATGGCTCTTTTCCCCTGTTTTTAAGCATACTTATTTCTTAAATCTTACTTGTATATTTACTTTTTTGTGCAGTGTTTAGAAGACTTCTTAACAACTTTATATGCTAAATGGACTCTTATAAAGTGTTTCTTTTAGTTTTTGTGCTTTTTTTTCAGAGAAATTGAAATAACTAATTTTAAATGTGGTATCTTGATTGTAGGTGACGAAGATGGTACACACTGCGATAAGCCATTTCTTTTGAGACTCAAAAATGTTGCTTGAACTCAGAGATTCAGGAACCAAAAAATGTACCCTAAACTATAAATTCCTTCATCATTATGGCTTTTTAATACCCTGTTTAAAGATTAAAGAGCATGCTCAGACAGGATGAGTTAGTATCTGGTGAGTGAACTTCCCCTGGGGTGATGTAAAGGGAAAGGCCATTCATCCCAGACAGAAAGGGTGCAGACAAACCAAAGAAAGGATTTAGTCAAGCCTGACTTGGTGAACCAGTGAGTTTATTGGGGTCATTGATAGGAGGGTGAGCGACTTGGACAGCTGCATCACCAAAGAGTCTCACCCCCAGCCAATTTTATTTACCTCTTATATAACTTAATGGGCTGGGATTTAAGCTCAGTTGGTAGAGCACCGCTCTGCAGCGTCTGAGGTCCCGAGTTTGATTCCTAGCACTGAAAAAATGGGAGAAGGACATGGCAACGCACTCCCAAGGCAATCCCCAAACAATCTGCCTTTGAAAACCCTGTGAGGGTTGCTATGAGTTGGACACGACTCGATGGCACCTAACAACAACAACAACAACAACAACAACAACAACAACAACAACATATAACTTAGCATCACATGCAGCTGGGGCAGGAGGGAGTGGTGACTGGCATCTCAGAAGAAGGTTTTATGGGGATCTCATGACTCCCCACTCTAAGAGGAAATGTTAATAGCCCACCCACCATTACCACTGGCCTTGATCTGCTGCACAATTTTACTTATTTCCTTGCCATGACGGTGGGCCAACGTCTCCTGCATCATCGCAGGTATTCTGCTTCCAGATGGAGATGATCATGTCAGTCCTGGAGGAAATAGCTCCACTACAGCACCTGGTTACCCGTGATGATTTGAATGTCAGGGACCTGCCTGGCTTCATGGACAGCTGGGATTTGTATTCATGTTTTCCCAGCATAGCTGTCCTGTCTGGTACGATTGGCCTCATCCTTTGCATCTGTTAAGTTTGGCCGAATATAAGAGATCTGACAAAGAATGCTGTTATGTGTTCTTGGTAGGAGTAACTGTCACTGTTGGAGTCATGCGATTTGGAATGAGGTTATATGTTATATCTCTGTTGGGGAGTTTGAGGTATGATAAGGCAGGGCCCCAAACCTCAAACAGCCATCTAGCACTGCCATAGGTTCTATAAGGAGCTGTGCAGGGCAGACCTTCTTACCAAATGCATACTCTTCATCGTTGCTGATTTTAGACTCTAACCCTCTGCAGAAGCCCTGACTGTAGTGGGAGGGCCTCAACTACTTGTGATATTTCTTTTATTCTTTTGATCTATGACTTAGACTAAAAAAGACTCCTTGAGCCCCTTTTACCAGGTCCAACCCTTTAATTTTTATCCTTGGATTCCTGCCATCCCTCTGGTATGAAGAAAACAAACTGAGTGTAAGGGGTGCATTAGCATTGCTTTCTAGCCTAGGCCTTCACCAGACAGGGGTTCTACCAAGCAAGAAACAGCCTATTGCACATGGGAGGAGGCATTTAAAGGGGAACCAATAACTTCTATTGATTTCAAAAGAGGACTCCTGAAGACTACATACAGTGGGTCCAAGAACTGTCACTGTCCAACTTCCTAACATGTGGACTGTTTGCCATTGGCCCTACGTGCTACCAACAATTCTGTTTCTTGGAGTGTTAAAGGAAGAGTCTTGAATTCCCATGAGTAGTGTGTATCTCTGTGTTCAGGAGAGAAAGAAAAGAAACTGGTAGGAAAGGCTTCTCAGTGTATTAGAATCTGTGTTAAAGTAGAAGCAGTACTTAAAAGGCTTGAGAAGACCTCAATAATGAGGACACTGTGTGTGCAAAGCCATAAGATATGTGGCTTTTGTAAAGCTAGTATTACAACTCTGAAAGTTGTACAGGAATTTAGAGATCATCTCAAGTATTCAGTCTATAAATTCCTTTCAGGGGCCAGGCCAAACCTTCCTCTCAGCTTTTCCTGATGTATTGCTTCAGATAAATTATTATACCAGGTAGGATCTATTTGCCATCCCTGAGCAAACCCATGGCTCCTCACCTCTTACAGGTTAGGAAATAAGCTTTTATGTGTGTTGGTGTTGCATTTACATACAGCTTTCACCTATGGTTTTCCATTTAACTCTGCCTACTAATCACTTACTTATTTTGGACATGTAGTCAGGAGGGACCAATCCCTGGAGAAGGACATCATGTTTAGGGGAGTGGCTGGTCAACAGAAAAAAAAAAAAGGAAACCCTTCACTAGATGGACTGACACAATGTCTGCAACCGTGGGCTTAAACATAAATAAGATCGTGTGCCTGGCACAGAATTGGGGACTGTTTTGTTCTGCTGTACATAGGGTCTCTATGATTCAGACCCGACTCAATGGCACCTAATGGCACCTAACAACAACAACTAATCACAGAGAAAGGAGTTAATTCCCATTTATCACAGAGGAAGAAATTGATGCATTCTTTGAGTAAAGCCTCTCTGTCCAGAATCAGTGCTTCTTTTTGAGATTGGGTCTTGCTATGTGGCTCAGGCTGCCTTGAACTTGCGATCCTCCAGCCTCCATCTCCTGAGTGCTGGGATATCAGGTGTGTGCCAGCACACTTGGCTCTGTCAGTGCTCCGTCTGTACCCACAGAGCTGCCTTCTGTTAGAAGGATTCTGTATTGGGAGAGCAAACCCTTAAAAGTAAGGATAAAAATAACCAGGAGGCAGCTGTCTGAGGGATTCTGAAGGCGTTCCCCTCCTCTACCAAGGCCTGAAATCCCACCAGTTCCCTTCTGAGTCTCCCCGGGCCTTCTCTCAGAATGTGATACCCATGCCAGAGCGCTACTTGCTCATACTGAAGTGTGTGGTATAGGAATTAGGGAAGTGGTAATTATAGCAAATTGGTTCATTGTTTTGCCTACTAATTTATTCAAGAAGCAGTTATTAAAAATTATGACATTCATGGCACTGATATTGTTACTGTGGGAGATAAAATGCTGAATATTAAATGTATAATAGAAAAATAAAGATTAAAATATTCTTTTTGTCATCTGCAATTTTCATAATTTCAAATTTCAGCCATGAGGCCTGCCTATGTATCTATATCTCTTTTTAGTACACTTGTTGTTGTTGTTGTTGTTGTTAGGTGCCGTCGAGTCGGTATCCAACTCATAGCGACCCTCTGTACAACAGGAGAAACACTATTGTCAGTGCTTCTCTGCTGTCATAGGGTTTTCAATGGCAGATTGATTTTTGGGAGGGGGTTGCCAGGTCCTTCTCCCAAGCCTACAGCTTCTGGTGTTCCCAGGCGGTCTCCCATCCAGGTACTAACCAGGCCCGACCCTGCTTAGCTTCTGAGATCTGATGGGGTCGGATGCCACAGGGCTACAGCTGCAGGCTTTTAGTACACTTAAATCTACTTAAAACAATTTTTCTTGTTTGTTTTAGACAGCTGCTGGTTGAGTGGCAGTTTTAGATTCCAGGGTTGTTTTTTTTTTTTTTTTTGGCAACTGCTTTGAAAAACATATGCTTCCAAACTTCAGTTACTGGTTTTAACTCCACATGGGTCTTGTTCCACTTCTGGGGATCAGAAAGGTATTTGGGTTGAATAAGTGCATGAGTAAGACTATGGAGCTTATTGGTGGAGTCAGGCCTTCCAAAAAGGAGAGAAAAGAGACTTAGGAATGTGTAACATGAAACAGTTTTCTAACAGTGATTTTAATTTTGAAGTTGTATAGATACATGTTCTTAGGAGTTCAGCTACAGCTCAGTGGTAGAGCACTTGCCTAGTGTGCTCAAGGGCCTGTATTTGATCCCCAAGACTGCAAACAAACAATAAAATGTCTGTTCTTTAAAAAAAGAAAGAAAACAAACACCACTTGCTCTTCAGCCACTTTTTGTGCCATCTTTGTGCATTGTTCCAAGCTAAATTTCATGGGGAAGGACACAGGCACTAGAGCTCGGAGAGCAGGTGCTGAGATCAAGAGATAATTAGAATTCTTGAATGCTTCTAATGCCATTTATTTCTGGTCTTCCACAACTCCATATATCATATAGCATTACATATTAGACATGATTTCCATAAGCTTGATTGTCTGTTTTCCATGTCCATAGCTATTAAAACCAAAAAACCATGTGCAGAGGGACTCTTACGTAGAACAACATCGAAAGCAGATTAGAAAGGAGAAGATCACTGTACGAAAAAAAAAGACATGATTTCAAAGGCAGGCTAGTTTGGGACCATTTGTTTGTTCATTTATTTATTTATTTCCTTATTGTGGGATCATTTAATATCTTTATAGCAAATCCAGCGGACCCTGAGGATATCCTTGGGTGATAGGGTGTACTAACAATGTAATCATCACGAATTATAAAGAAGATACTAATTTATGATCACTGTTTTTTTTTTTTTCTTTTTGGTAGCAGAGTTCTAGATGGATTTTAAACCAAAACAATTGAATAAACAAGCATTGTTATGCATCAAGATTTAAGACCTTGTCCATTTGGACCATCTGGGTAACTTTCCTCCATTCCTTGTCCTAATGCCCCCCGTGCCCTCTCTCTGCCCCTCTGTGCATGCACACTTTCACACTAACCCTTCTCAATCTCAGGACTCAACTGCGAAGGACCTTTTCCCTAGGAAAAGCTGGCTTAGCTGCCGCTCTGTTGGATGACCTTTGCTTGCATTGTCATGGCATTCAACCACTTTTGGTAATTGCTCATTTCTCCCTGTAGTCTGAAAGCTATTTGAGGCCAAGAACCCAGTCTTCACCATTATATAAACCTACTACTTAGCATTGTAATACCTGGAACATAGTAGAGACTTAAAAAATAGTTCTCAAGTATATGAATGACCAAAGAAATCTAGAATAACTCTGGGCAGCCAAGATTTGTCTGTTTAGTACTTTGGAAATGAAGCATTCCAAAATCTTTTGAAAATTTATGCTCTAATCTGTTTGGAAACTTATATTGCAAAGCATAATGGTAAATAAGGGTTCAGAGGAGGGCCAGGTGTGTCTTTAAGATGTGAAAAAAAGTGAATCTAAAACTGCATAAATATACTAACATAATAGAAAAGTTACAGATTAAATAGCTTTCCTTGAGACTTCTTGTTTCACATAAAAATATTTATAGCAAATTGTAAACTTAGGTAGACTATGTTCTTACAGTTTCAAAAATTAGTTTGGAAAATGATACTTTAGGAACTATTAGTTCACTACTGAACTGACTGAAACAAAACAATTAGAAATGTGTTATTTCATAGACTAGTGGCTAATGAAATAGTATCACCTAGAATAATTTTAATCCAGAAAAGAGAAAAAGCTCACTATTAACAGGTTGATAAAGATAAAAAACTTAGGAGGTGTTAAATGACATTAGGCAATAGCACTAAATGTTAAAATGCTGTGTTCAAGTTATTAGAGAAAAAGAACAAATTTAGAATATGGTCCCAGGGATAAAGCAGAGATTAAAGAGAAAGGCTATTAAACACTGGGATGGTTAATGAAAATAGATTGTGAAATCTTCCCAGACTAAAAATAAATGGCTTTGAATTCCCTTTTTTATGAGTGAGATTTAGAATAAAATTGCTGAAACCCGCTGAATACTACATTGAGTTGGTTAAATGATATTTTTAGTATCAGTTCTGTGAACCCTTTGCCCTACAAACCTTTTTCTGAGGGCTTCTCTTTTCCTTTGGTTTTCCCTTTCATCTGGCCAATGTCTCTCTGCTGTGTTCTGTTTTTTTTTTGTTTATCTGAGGTCCCAGTTTGGCTGCTTCAGAACTGATCTCTCTTCCAAAATAGGGTGGTTGTGACCATTTTTACAGTGTTGTCTTAAAAAGTAGCCCATGCACATCATAGATCTGATTGGGCCTTATTCTCTTCCTACTTTGCAGTACTTTGTAAGCTCGTGGATGGAGGAGGCTCTTGGAAAGAGACAGTTTTTGCGTGTATTGTATTACTTGTTATACAAAAGCTAAAAGTTTAATAGTTTACTTTTAGACTGACAAAAAGAGTCTTGTCAGAAATAGCTGCATCAAAATGTCATATACCTGCTTTTTCCTGTTTTGCAGTAGAAGGTTAATAAACAAGTAGCTGTTCTGAATTGCTGTATGATAGCTGGGTGTGCAAGAAAGCATCACCTGCCTTTTTTTGTATCACTCACATCAATTTTTGAGCCTTTCTTGTTGGTGAGGAATCTAATGTCAGCTCTCACCCCCCCTCCCCCCTTCTCTCTCTCACACACACACCCCAGGGCTTGAATGGGTCCTGGGAACATGGGGAGATACCCAGTCCAGAGCCATCATCCATCATTATGATTGCTGCCCCATTTGGCAAGGCCGAAATGGCACTGCACTCCTTGAGGATGGGCAGCTCTTAAAAGTGCCTACCATACTGTCCTTACTCCTGCAAGCAGAGTCCACAGAGCCAGCCATAGGCAGCGTGTTGTAGTGCCAGCCAGTGTAAATGCATTTGTAGGCACCCTGCTCAGAGGTTTGCCATCTCTGGGAATTCAGTGGTGGTAAGGGCCAGTCCCCTACAACTGGAAAGGACCTATCTCTCCTTCAACCTGCTGCGTCCCCTTCCCAGGCCCCCAGTGCCTCACCCCTCCATGGAAAGACCTTTCTTGGCCTTTTTTTTCACAATGGGATTTAATGACTCCATCCAGAATCTCTAAATGGAGAAAATGGGAGGACCACAAAAGCCTATGTACTTTTCCTGCACATAAGAAGGACTTGGCTTTTAGGTATGCAGTATAAGATTTCCCATCCCCCAGCTATGGGCTGCACACTTCCTTGAGACAGTTGAAATCCAGCAATTGCATTTATGCATTTAATATCCATATCTTGCCACATTACATTCTCAGTCAGCTGCTTCCCCCCCCCCCCCCGGCAAGGTTTTGCTAGACTGTCATGACATGCTCTACAGCTTAAGGATTCAGAATCCTATATATGCCTTGCAAATGTGTGGCTGCCACATAGACTTAAAACAAAGCACTGTTCTGTTTCTCTTCCTACCCCCGCGAAGTCTCTTACACACACACACACACACACACACACACACACACACACACACACTTTTTTAAAGACCTCACAATATTTATTTTGAGCAATCCCTTTTAGCAGTAGAAGGGTATGGTGGAAGAGGAATCTTAATGCTAATGCTAAATGCTAATGTTATAAAGTTTTGTACTCATTCCTCAGACTTTCTTCATTTGCTAGCAACAGACTATAACATGATTGAGTTGTAGAATGAAAATGTATATAACTGAGTCCCCTGTGGCAGCCAAGAAGATACAGTTAGGAGATTCACATTTTAAGATGGTCACACTGTGACACAGTAGCACAGTAGTGAATATGACAGTATTGCCTTGTATTTTTACTCAGCTTCCATCCCATCTTGCTTAGCCTAAATCAGAAATATACAAAACACTGTGTTCTTACTCTATCAGAGACACAAAATCTGATCAGGTCTCACCAGTCAAAATTCATTGGAACTCCTAAAATTTAACTTAGACTGTCTGTTTTTCATGGTAGTGTGTTTCTATAAAGAATGTCAGAAACAGAAACATCAAAAAATTAGTATTTAATCTTCTCTTCTGCATAATAATGGTAGAAGATACAGTTACCCTTTTAAATCGCCAGGTGATACTTATGCACTAATTCCAACTGTAGTGACTGGCCAATCAGCAGACTGAATATTAGGATCAAGGTGGGTGGGGATATGGGATTTTTGATGTTCTTTGGGGTGATTTTTTTGTGTGACAAAAAGAGTATTAGAAGGTTTAATTTTGATTTTAAAAACTGACACTCAGGTTTGTTTTCTTTTGTTATTGTTCTTGGTAGATTACAATCACCAAAGGCTAGTTCTTCTTTAGGTCTTTCTTTCTTTCTGTCTTTCTGTCTTTCTTTTTTTTTTCTTTCTTTCTCTTTATGCTTTTTAAGTTCAGCTTTTGATTTTAGCTTTTTCTTTTTTATATATAACTTAACATATTATATATATATTTACATATATTATATATTTATATATTTTATGTATTATATATAAGTTATTTATATATTTATATATATACTTATATATAAATATATAAATATATATAAGTTATTTTATATATAACTTTTTAATATATAACTGGACAAAGTTTAGTATTAATTTTAAAGGGTTTTAAAATAATATTTGTTCTCATTTGTAAGATTAATTAAACTTTTACACCATACCTATAAACTTTAGTATATTGTTTTTCATTTTTAAGTATTGAAATTGCCTGACATAAAAAGTCAGTGAGTGGAAGTCTTTGATGGGGGAGTGGGACAGGGGGAGGAAGCGCACAAGGAGGTAAGGGGGAACTTATATGTATAATGTATAACAAAATGCATACATGGAAATGTCACAATGAAAAGCATGTCAATGAATCACATTAAGGTGTACATTAAAAATTTCCAATAAAAAAAGTCAGTGAGTAAAAAATAATGAATCCAAATAATGAATCTAAATCAGTCCTGTAAATACAGTGACCTGCAAGTTTTCTTACATGTTCCAAATAAGTAAAATGCCAAAAAAATTGAATAGATTCCTGGATAGGACATTATTATATTTAGAAAAATCTTTTCATACTTGCACTTAACTGTTCAAGGTTCTGGGGCATAAAAACTCAACCCCATTTAAGGAAGGCAGTTAACATCTCTGTTAATTAAGAATACTTATGGCCAGGGAGTTCAGTCTGTGTCTTAGAGTTGCAAAGATCCAGAACACTTCCCATCACTAACAAAGAAAACTTCCAAATGCCAGTAATTCAGGGATATTCATTTTTGGAGGTTACTAATGAGCAGAAATTTCCATCTGATACTGATTAGATTTTGGGCCGCCTGGATGGTGTTAATAGAACCCATTTTGTAGTTCCTCTCTCAAGGAATTTGAAACAGGCCTCTGGTCTTATAGGTTCTATGTCCCCAGGATTAGATTACTTCCACATCACCAAGTCTTACTGATTATTCACAAAACTCTTTGTCATCTACCAGGTACATCACTTGTATCTTTTTGATTCCTAGGTTATATAAAACTTAGTTTCTTGTAAGTCTTAAAACTTTTGAACTGGATGGAATCATATTCTTTCATGTTCCCGAGACCATACAACTCTAACAAATACTTAAAATGAGGTAGATCGAATCTGACTATCTCCTTATCTACCAGGTCATGTGTCATGTAGTCATGGTTCTCATAGCCATAAAAGTGAAAGGATTTATGTATTTTGAGTATTGACAGTAAGCATAATTATGTAGTAACTTTTTTTGAGGACCATTCATATGTTAGGTACTGTGCGAGGCAAAAGAAATACAACCCAAGTTAAAACATAGATTCTCTCCTCATAAAGCATATGACAAAGTGAAGCATATGACAAAATGAAGTTGACCATATCCCAGTAATGAAATTTTTGAAACATATAATCAGATACCTAACAGTTGGGCTTCATTTCTGCCAATGAACAAACTACTACAACTACTGATTTTCTTCTTTTCTGGAGTAAAATTAATGCTGGTTCAGCTGCAATTGTTAGAGAATTAACTTGGAAACTATTACTATCAAATTAACTAAAAGTTGTAGCATGTTATGTTGAGTGACCTTAGGGAACAAAGAAAAAGGTTTACTTCCAAAAGCAGTCCATTTATTCTTTATGCACTGATGAGGTTTATTTTAAGATGAAAGTACTCTGCCTTTTAGGATCTCACATAGATATATCACAATGAAGCTTGATCATGAGAGTTTGAGTAGCACCCCTCACAGGCAGTCAAGAGACTGGAATGAGTCACATATTACAAAAACCAGTTAGGCTGATTCCTGCCCTATTTCTATTTGAAGGTATTTTCTAAATGAATATTTTACCATTCTGAAAGAGCATCATGAAAATCATGTTTTATTTCCTTAATCTCTAGCAAGGGATTTAGAAGTTGCTCCGGTCAGTCAGGCTGACTTAGAAAATTTGGCCTTATTTTAGCAAGTTGGAGGTCATATTGTACATATAATTGGTCTCTTAAATGGGCTTAACTCACAGCAACACTGTGGAAATAGCTTTATTCTGCTCTTACCACTGCTATCACATCACATCACATCACATCACATCAATGAATGTTGAAGTGGGTGCTAGAACATTAAACAGAAAAGCAGCTTTCTCTTTAGTCGTCCCTTACTTGGAAATTCAGACAATGTAGGATGCTGCTGTGTTGGATATGAGCCAAGAATGGTTCTCTGCTGGACAGGTAGTCTTTTTCAACAAACTATATGGAGATACATTGGAAGCATCAAGAGTAATAAAGTCTCCAGACAATCCCTTCCTTGGACTCTTAAGACTCATGACACTTTGACAAGGTGATTTGTTTGTTGTTTTTTGTTTTTCTTCAGAGGGGAAGCAGATGGAATGAACAACCAATCTACTATTGTTAGGCAATTCAAACCATGATCTGTGTGCCTACTTTCAAGAAGATGAGCTGCTTTAGCAAAACAGGTGTAAATTTGTTTTTATGTGTCCTGCTAAAAGTCTTTCCTCACTTGGGACTTATATTCATTTGTCTCTGTTTCTTTTAGAAAAAAGATAAGTTTTATCCTTGCTCCCACATGATGAAATATGGTGTGATTGGGTGTTACCATTAAGCTGCTATTTCTGCCCCAAGGGTAATTTTCCTCTTTGGAACCATCAATTGGTTGCTCCCACAGAGCTTGGCTATAGTATAGAGTAAAACCTACCCATGCCAGTTTGAAGCCTAAAAATTTTGGATACATCGAAGAATCTGATCTTTTGAGGAAATCTAGAAGCAGTGTGGGCAATAGCTAAATGCTGTATGTGATAGGGACATTGAGAACTTTTGGTTGTTCTTTGTTTCTTTATATTCTGAAAATTTCAGAGTCAAAAGAAGTCCAGCTCAGAAAGGAAATCATTCTTTCTTTTGGAAGGTACTATAAGAGGAAGAATCAAGTCTAACCAGCCAAATGTAGCCTGATAGTGGGATAACTCCCAGATGTATAAGTCAATGCCTAACCGTCCACTGGAGGACATTATTTTGTACGACAATATAAACTAGTATGTTTTTGTTGTTAGGTACTGTGGAGTCGGGTTTGACTCTTAGCCTTCACAGGGTTTTTAATAGCTGATTGTTTTGGGATTGCTTTAGGAGTGGATTGCTATGTCCTTCTCCTATTTTTGCAGTGCTAGGGATCAAACCCAGGGCCTCAGCATCTAGCAGCACTCTACCAACTGAGCTAAACCCCAGCCCCCAAATAGTATCATAATCCATAAAGCTTACATGTCAGAAAAATGTTGACATCCTCAGTAAAGTTGGTGCTTAGAAAACATTTGCTATATTAAGACTGGATAGAGGTACCGGTGTATGCCCTTCTTGATCTAAATGTAATACTTAGTACCTCATGGCTTGTCATAGAGAAAAATCTCCAAAAGAGAGGGAGCTATAACTTCTCTGTAGGGGACTGAGTTAGGTCAGGTATGATACTTTTGCAAAGTGACCCTAAAAGTGCAAGCTAAAGTCTGACTTATGACCGATAATAGGAAATATTTCACAGTTAGATTTCCTTTCAGATATGGTGTCCTCTGCCAGCTCTTTGCTGACATAAACCTCATTGTAGGGGTGCTGGAGGTTCATTTTTACCTAGTCCAGCAAAAATATGGAAAATGATTATTCGCTTCTATTTGTTTTTTCTTTCTTTTCAAATTAAACTACATCTGTCCAAACAAATCAACTTGTAAAGAGGAGAAAAATCAAGAAGCTCTTCCTGATCATTGAAATGAGCCCTCAGAATTCTGAATATGGAAACTGCATGTTATTAAACGAGAAGTGGTCATGACCATTTGCAACAGCCACTGTTCTGCAAATCTGATTTACCAGTCACTAAAACCTCTATTTATAAGCGTCACATTTGCATGCACAAAATTGAACTTCTCGTTCAATTCATCGTGCCATGGAATTTTGGAAGTAAGAATCATGAGATTTTTGAGATTATTTTTATGTATGTAGCATTGGTATGTTACTGAGTAAATACATGGAAGTGTTTTACAGTTTTACCAGAAGTTAGCCATTTGGGTGATTAAGACAATTCAGTAAAGTTTGGAATATTGTTCTAATTTGGTCCTTATTAGCAAAATTTGTGGTCTTAAAGTTCTACACTAACTAAGCACTTAGTGAGCACTTAGTGAGTCCATGTGTTCTCAGAAGGCCATTTGTTTCACTGTAGACCACTCTACCCTTATTGAAAGTAGAACACCAGACTCTCTTAATTCATCATCTCAATAAGTCCTCACATCTGTACCATTAATAATCAGAATAAAATTAACTACCTTATGTTTTCAGATGACCTCAAAATTTAGTTATACCTATTATCTCATGTAATTTACACTAATGAAAGTAGCGGCATAAGTAAAGCAGATATTTTGAAAGAGGAAAATGAAGTCCACAGAGTGAATGGCTGCTCCAGAATTGAAGCACTAGTTAGGGGTTGGGCTAGAGAGAAGACAGAGATCCCACCTTCTTGTTCTATTCATTGCACTTCTCCAGGGTGTCGCCAGTCTTTACAAGATCTTTTGAGATGGCTGATGGTGGTAGGCATGAGGTCTATTCTAGCTATAGGGCAAGCTAATCTCACAGTCACAAACCTCTGGCTTGAAAATTCTAGCACCAAGAAATACTTTTGATAGCAAGTGTGGAGGCAGAGTTGAGGGAAGTAGGATGAGAGAGGTACGTTTTGTATCGAGGAACTTTGAGGAAAGGGCTCTGACCATGACCTCCCTTTGTTGCCCTACTGTAGATGCAGCCAGAAAGCCTGGCCCTATATCTACCTGTTCTTTGCTCCTTTCCTCTGGCTTCTTGTCCTCTGCTGGTTCATATCAGAACTCAGTTGAATCGTTCTTTCTGGAGGGCTGCACTTTCTCTTTATGTCTAAACCATAATAGGTTGCACCATGCGTTTTAAGGTTTTATCAGAAGCTAGAATTTGGGAAATAAAATTTGCAGACATCTAGCCAGGCCCTTGTTTGAAAATGATGAGAGTGACAGACTGCTTAGTTTGAGATGAAAGCTAATAAACAACAGGCCTGGGATTAGATCTTCTCATTCAGATCTCTTTCCACTGTGTGAGCATTCTCTGTTGTTTCACATTGATCAGCTGTTCTCTACACCAAGAGTATTAAGCTCTTTGAAGACAAGAAACTCTTAGATCTTCTCATAACAACTATACAGTGCTGAAAATGTACTAGGGTCACACAAGTACATACTGATTTGCCTTTGGAAGAAAAGAATTCTGCAAGGTGTGCTGGCCATGGCTCCCTCCAATCAAGTAGGAGGATGTTTATCTTCCTTTGAGCAAACCCTTTCCTCTGCTCTGCTATGAATGTGCTATACAAGTAGTGGCTATGACTGGTGAGTACAAAGTCAGTGTACTCATGTCACAAGACCTTAGTCACAGAACGTCAGCATTCTGACCCAAATAGACAGCCATCATGATAGCATTCTGTAGAATCCTCTTGATTTGCTTGGATTATTGGATGTGTAGAACCCGATTTATGACAGAGGGACTTTTTTAGGAGACAGGGCACATGTATATGTTTTATTTCAAGTATATTCCAAGGAGTTTGTTATAGCCCTATAAATAATCATTGATATTCTCAGGGTGCCTCACAGCATATATCATTTCTGTTTTGTAGATGAATCAAGAAAGCCAGAGCAGTTAGATCTTCTACCGAAGGCAAATAGACTGATTGTGTGCATTCGATGCTCTAAAGAATGATGGACAGGCAGCCTTTTCCCGTATCTTTGCCTTTGCCAGATGTGTGTACTAGCAACATCCATGACTGCAAGTAAAGATAGGAACCCCTAACCTGTGTTACTTTAATACACTAATATCAGCAAAGTCCCATAATCAAAGCTGGGCTGTGTTATCTCTTATACCCAAAGGGTCTCTTAAGAAAGTATGGTTGGAAAAGCAAAGTAATTTCCAGTTGTGTCTTTGAAGTTGTCTGATGTGATATGATGGGTGTTTAATATGTGCTGTGGATATTTTTTAAATGGGGAGCAATCATAAAGTGATAGTGTAAAAGAACTGAGCAGCTACATTTAAGGCCTAAAAAGTAACCCAGGTAAAAATGTTGTTTTCCTGCCTTACACTGCGCACCTCTTCTTCCCAGGCACCACGCTGGCCGCTAGGTCTACAGTGGTGAACTAAATAAACAGCTTGCAGTCTCATGGGGCAAACACACATCAAACCCCTAAATGTAAGTTGTGCTAAGTAGCAAGATGAAAACAATTGGGTGGGGGAGGCCATGATCTCCTAACTTCCTTTGGGGCATGAGAGAAAGACATTAGTAGTTGTGGTTGTTAAGTACAGTTGAGTTGGGTCTGACTCATAGCAACCCTATGTACAACAGAATGAAACACTCCCCCATCCTGTGCCATGCCCAACAGTATGTCTGACAGTGCTTCTCTGCTACTCATAGGGTTTCCTATGGCTGATTGTTTCAGGAGAGGTCTGCTAGGTTCTTCTCCCAAGCCTACAGCGAGTATTCCCAGGCAGTCTCCCATCCAAGTATTAGCCAGGCCCTTCTGGTAGAGGAAATATAAATGGTTAGTCCTACCATTTGTCCAAGTTTTCAGTTGACATGTATTTCTAATTAAGTTGAAGTAGTCAATATCTAAAAGAAGTTTTGTCTTTCATTAGGACTAAGAATTTTCCAGGGTTATGATGCAAGCCTATTCTTGCAAAAACTTACCTTGTTCTTTAGGTAGTGTTTGACCCTTTATTCCAGTACAGTTTAGAATTTAGGTGATCCTGTTTATAGGAATAGAAATCTGTGTATCAGGTTTTCTCTAAGTGGTCAATTCTGCCCTTGTCAGAGCTTCTTATACAAAACCAATGAGCTGTTACAGAGGAGTCGATCTTTAGTGTTTTTTCTCTTTCTCATTCTCTGCTGTTAATCCCTTTGTTCATTTAGTCTATTTCAAAGCAGGAGTCCAAGGGGGACACAAGGATGAGTGAGCAAAGACTTTTTGACTGGTAATAGTAGCCAAAACACTAATAAGAATTTACTAAGAATGTTTTCTTTAAGTTACCTAGGGTATTCTTCAAAAAAGCAACAAAGTGAATATAAATATGAGTATATGGTGAATACAGAATACTGCATATTCTCCATTCTAATCCTCGCTCTTTCAACAGAGTTAGAGGGCTGCAAAATCAGGTGCAGGTTAGGGTCTCATGTGGATTGGCTTCAACGTTCAGAGAGCTGTCTGTGAAGTAATCTGCAAAATGGATTATTTTCTTCATGGAAGATCCATGAGGACTTATGATGGACACAGCTCATTTTCTATTCAGATTTTGCTACAGTTGAGTGCTCTCTTTTGACCGTCAGTCGGATCCACACGCGATTCTAATCCACAGCTGATTTTGTAGCCCTTCACAACTATTGAAATGGTGCGGATTAGATTAGAGAAGATATAGTAACTTGGCTTAACTACGGGTAGGATGTACAAAGCTATCGGTTTTAAGTTTTATTTCAATAAAAATGATTTCTCAAATGCTGGATGATGTAGGAGAAGTATCACTGGGTGGTGTTGAGAACCTTGGTTTCTGACTTCTCCTTTGCTACCAGTGGTCATCTTTGAGTGAGGAGTGAGTCATTTTATGCCTCAGTTTCCTTGGCTGTAAGATGGGGGTGGTGATAATACATGCCTCACTACTTCTTAGGATTGTTGTAAGGATAAATGAAGTAAAATTAAATGAAATTCAATGAAAATAAATGTAAAAATTAAGACTTTTAAAAATGATTAAAAAAATGTTTGATCCAGGTGTGGTGGCTCATGCCTATAATCCCAGCAACCTGGGAAATGGAGGCAGAAAGATGGCAAGTTTGAGGCCAGAGGCAGCCTGAGTAACCTAGCAAGATCTTGTTTCAAAATAAAAAGTAAAAAATGGGCTAGGGTTCAGCTCAGCAGTAAAGTCCCTGGAAAAGCATGAATGAGGCTGTGGGTTCAATTCTACAGTACTGGGGGAAAAAACATGACCCTTCGCATTTGATTGTTGTTGTTGTTAGGTGCTGTTGAATCAGATCTGACTCCTGTGTACAACAGAAGAAAACACTCCCCAACACTGTGCCATGCCCAGCACTATTGTCAGTGCCTGTTTGTGCTATTCACAGGATTTTTAATGTTGGATTGTTTTGCAATTGCTTCAGAAGTGGATTGCCATGTCCTTCTCCCATTTTTGCAGTTCTAGGGATCGAACCCTGCCTGTAGCCATACCACTGTGATGAATGATCCCATCAGATCTCAGAAGCTAAGCAGGATTAGGCCTGGTTAGTACTTGCTTGGGAGACCGCCTGGGAACACCAGATGCTGGAGGCTTGGGAGAAGGCCCCGGGAACCCACTCCCGAAAAACATTCAGCCATTGAAAATCCTATGAATAACAGAGAAGCATGCGACAATAGTGTTTCATCTGTTGTACATAGGGTCGCTTTGAGTCAGATACCAACTCTACAGCACCTAACAACAACAACAACAACAACAACAACAACAACAACAAGGGATTGAACCAGGGCCTCAGAGAGTGCACAGCAGCACTCTGCTAATGGAGCTAAACCCTAGCCTCTTTGCATTTGATAAGTAACTATTATTGGCATTTGGTTTTGAGTTTGATATTTGGGACTGATCTTAGCCTATCACACCATTCTGCCCAGATTCATTTATTGTTAGACCAAGATTCATGGCATCTTACCTATGTATTTTTGTTTTTGTTTCTTAAATTGAACTCAGGGCCTTGTACATGCTAGGCAACTATTCTTCCCCTGACCTATACCCCCAGCCTAAAGCTAGGTAAAAATTTTACAACCTGGCTCCCACTAATGCACGTATTCCAGGCTGCCATACATATTAGAAAAACATGTCTTTTGAAGCAGAGAAGACCTGAGTTTGAATTTCAGCTCCATTATTCACTGTTAAATGACCCGGGAGGGATTTAATATTTTCCTTCTTCAGTTTCCTCATCTGTGAAATGGCTATGAAGATAAAATGATAAAAATTAGGAAAGTGATTAGTGCACGACTGGATATTATGGTAAGATTTTTTAATTTTTCTTTTTCTTTCTTTTTCTTTTTTTTTGTGGTACTTGAGGGTTGAACCCAGGCCCTTGCACATATTTTGCAAGTGCTCTTACCACTGGGCTGCACCTCAAGCCCATTTTTTTACTTTTTATCTTGAGACAAGCTCTTGCTAAGTTATGGAGGCTGCCTCTGTCTCTTGAGTCTCTGGGAAGAAGAGGTTGTTCAGAGTGGCCAGTGGGGTCTGATGATCGGTGATGATGATGATTCAGAGCCTCTCTTGAGCAATGGAATGGCTGGCAGGATCCTGCAGGGCCAGTGAACCCTGCTTATATACCCTTTAGGAGGAGGTGGACTGGGGAGTGGCCAGTCAGGGCAGGGCTCAGACCAGGAGTAACTGTCACCAACTGAAATGCAAATATAGGCTTGGAGATGTGCTCTTTTGGTAGGTGGATAAGGCACAGGCAGAGCCAATCATGGGTGTCCCCTTACTGATCAATCAGCGGGCCCTGGGTGACCAATCAGAGTGGAGATAGTCATATTCTAGAGCTGGAGTGGTCAGGGGCCATCTTGGGTTACACGATGGGAGGGATAGGAGTGAAGGACCAGGATGTAGGGCAAGAATCACTTGCCCTAGAGGATAGATGCTAGTCCTCCAGGTGGGCCAAATGGGCCCAGGTAACCTGGGTCCTCTCTATCCCTTGGGGTTATTGCATGCTCTGGAGGATAGATGTTGGTCCTCCAGGCGGGCTAGATAGGCCCCTATCTTGGTGGTACTCTCTAGGATCCCCAACACCCTTATACCCTTTTTAAGTTTGAGACAAGGTCTTGCTACATTGCGCAGGCTGCTTCTGGCCTTGAACTCATGATCCTCCTGCCTCAGCCTCCCAAGTAGTCAGGATTACAGGCTTGTGCCACTGCACCCAACTTATACTTGTTTCCTAATGAAATCATGTTTTAAAATATTTCTGTCTTTATATTATATGCCAATTTTTGCAGAAAACTGAGTATAGCTGGCTTTTGATAGAAACATCACAGGAAGCAATCTATTGCTTTTATTTTATTATATTGTGAAAGGCTATAATTTGAGTAAATGTTTGTTGATATTTATGTGAGTTTTATATCTATTTCTAGAAAAGTTTTCAATTGTTTATAAAATTAATCCTAATAGAAAACAAGGCAATTGAAAATGAAATTTAAAGAAAAGAAAGTAAGCATATATATATATCTTCAGACTCTAGGTGATAAGTGATGTAAAATACCTCTAAGGGAAGAGGAGAGTAAGGTTTCTTCTTGTTCACTGTACTTCTTGTTATTCTACCATCATTTTTCAATATCCCTCTTTGATTGTCTCTCATCTCCTTCTCTATCTTGCCCCCTCATTATTTGAAGGAAGGGGAGACATGGGAACTTGGGAGGTTGTTGGGAAATGAGCCACCGCAGACCAAAAATTTGCAGCACACAAATAGGAAGGGAACATTCTTTTTGTTGCCTTGACAGTTTTCCAGGAATTGAAAGCTTCCAACACTGCATTTGTAAATGTGTTGTCTCTTGCCTGGGATGTAACATAACTTTCTTTCTCTGAAATGTCCCTGGGCCAGGAATGGTGGAACAGATGACTTCAGGCAATCTGGTTGCATAAAGAAAGATTTTGATACATGGCTTTTTGTTTATGAATTTAAAATGACTGAGTTTCTCTTTTGTAAAATTGCCTCTTGAGGAGTGCATTTAATGAAGATTCATGCTATTATGGATTGTTCAGCCCAAAAGTGTAATTACCATATGTCATTAATCCTGTTCCTACAGGGAATCTATCTTCTCTTTCCTTGTAAAGCTAAAGAAAGGGTAGCAAGAGAAAATGTTTTCAACTTGAGCACATTAGTCATTTTAAACATAGTTGACAAGTTGAGGATATGAAACATCAGAAGTCTAGATGATCAACTTTTTTAAAAGGTGGAAACCATTAAGCCATGTTCAAAAAGAATGCCTCATGGTATCCCTCTCCTGTGCTGGTATTTGTGTAAAACAACTCCTTGCTGCATCTTTTAGTATTATACTGATTTTCTGTGGATTACATTTGTGCCTGCCCTGCTCTTCCCCACCCCAGATACTTTTTTGGTAGATTTATGCTGTGATCAAAGTCAAAAGATTGGAATGGAGGGAAAGTTAATATTTTAATGGCTCGTTTAGGAGAAGATTATACATTTACTAGTCCCTTGCTCCATTTTCTTCTCTGGGAGAAAGAGATGGTGTGATCTATTTTTTCTCTTCCCTTCTTTCCATCCAACATTATATTGTTTAAAAAATAATATGTATTCATCATAGAATTCTTAAACATACAAAAACTTAGGCAAGAAAAATATTATGATGTAATTCTGCCCTGAGAGAACCACTATTGATAGTTGTCCCACATAGTTGGTATACAGCCTTGTTGTATATGTATTGAGTCATACCATAGGACAGCTTGGTAAACTCTTGTTTCCTTGTTCTTGTTGCTAGTTGCCTAGTATACTGTAAATATTTCATGTCATTAAAACTTCTTTTATCCCCCACCCCATTTCAGTTCTGGGAGGTTAAACCCAGAGCTTTTCACATGCTAGGTAACCTCTCTACCACTGAGCTGCACCCACAGCCCTTTTATGTTTTTATTTTGAGACAAAGTCTTATTAAGTTGGATAGGATGCTTCTGGCCTTGAACCTGTGAGCCTTCTGCCTCAGCCTCCCCAGTAGCTGGGATTATAGGTGTTCACCACAGTGCCCAGCATATCCTCCCTTTTAATGGCTGATAATGTTCTCCCGTGCTGAGATTTAGCTCAATTGGTATAGCACCACTCTGCAGTCTCTGAGGTCCTAGGTTCGATTCCCAGCACTGAAAAACTGGGAGAAGGACGTGGCAATCTACTCCTGAGACAATCCCGAAACACCATTGAAAACCGTATGAGAGTCACTATGAGTCGGACACGTGTTGATGGCACCTAACAACAACAAGAACAGTGTTCTCCCTAGCATATAAATGTATCCAGATAGGGACAAAACATAGTTATCTGAAGACAAAAGTCTGCATGACCCCAAAAGCTAAGCATAAGTCACAATCCGTAAAACCCAGGCACCAGTGAATACCTGTGGGATGCTCGCCACAGGGCAAGCTGCCAGGATGGTGTAGAACCTTGGGGAGGGTCTGGACTGCTTTCTTCTTCTTTTTGTACACCTGCTGCCTCATTCTCTTGGTGACTGAGAAAAGCCTTGGAAGAGACCTTTAGCTCTCATTGCTCAAAGAGAATAAGAAAATTGATAGACTTTTTTTTTCCTTTAAAGCCATGAGAATGGATAGTCTTCAAGGACTGTTCAACTCCTTTTAAGTATAAATAATGACGCCTATGAACCTTATATTGGCAATCCTTTAATTCTCATTCTTCGGGATGTAGTTTAGATTCTGACCTATTAATAGAATCTCCACTCTAGTTCCATCTTTAAGGAATGGTGTAATTGGCGACAGCCAGGGTAAACTTTCTGGAGGGGAGAGTTACTGGTGGATACCTCTGTGTGTGTATGTAAATACCTCTTTCTTATGTTTGGGTTAGTGTAGTTTAAGAAGCAGTGTCCATCAGTTAGAGTTTACTGGGTCAGAAATGCTGCAGTACAGCAGAGAGGTTGGAAAGTACAAAGATGGTATATGCTTATTGTTGTTGCTTAGGCAATACCAAACTAGCACTGTGTAAGTAGTGGATACTGCAGCTTCCCTGTTTGATTTTCCCAGCCGACTTGTCCTGGGTCTGGAAGCCATGCATCTCAGGCTTCCTGAGAGGAGAGTGAGCTTCAGCAATGAAGTCCTGATTGCACCAAATTGAAGCTCATTGCGTCCGCCAGGTCATTAACTCCTTGATATTTAATTACTGGCTGCTCCACTGCTGGAAAATGTCATCAGGTTCTTGTACTAAATCTGCTTCGAGAGAATGCTCTTTTCCTTTGAATGGTTCTTGTCTCATTGTACTGTAGAACAATTAGAAAAACATTTTGACAATCCAGTGAATGGAGGGTACCAGCTGCTGTGTCCCTCAGCCACCTTTGTCCTCCCAGGCCCACATCAAAGAGTGGGCAGGCCCTGAAGAGAGAACACATTTATGGATTTGGTAGTGAGCCAAGATTCACTGGGCTCAAATCTGTGGTAGGGCATTGAAGTGGGTCCTTGATCTACGTATTCTGCCTGTCTCACTAGGCCTCCCCAAACTGCACCTCACCTATTACAATTAGGGGTGATATGTGGGACATTATGGGAAGATTTTTAGTTCAATTTCTTGATACTATTTTGTTGTTGTTAGGTGTTGTTGAGTTGGTGTCTGACTCATAGCAACCCTACGCACAACAGCCAAACAGTATTGTTACTGCTTCTCTGCTATTTATAAGGTTTTCAGTGGCTGATTGTTTTTTGGGAGTGGGACGCTGAGTCCTTTTCCCAAGCCTACAGCACCTGGTATTCCCAGGCGCTCTCCCATCCAAGTACTAACCAGGCCCAACCCTGCTTAGCTTCCAGGTTCTGATGGGATTGAATACCACAGTGGTACCGCTGTAGGCCTGACGTTATTTTAATGGTTCAAAATTCATTCAACCCTAGGTATCAGTCTAATGACACATGAAGGACTTACGCAGTGACTTTTCAAAGCAGCCAAGTGAATAGCTTCTCTGATGCTTAGTATTCCTTTAGTATTCCCAAGGGTGCGTTGTATAATATGATTTCAACATCAACAAAATTGTTTCTTCACATGCTGGATGTTTTGCTTGTGTAATTATACAAGTTAGTTAACTGCAGAGCATTATAATGCAGAACAACCTAAAGTTCTGCATTAAAAATACATTAAAAATATTTGTGAGATTTATGTTTCCTTCATGGAATTTATCTAATATTATATTTCCTTTTAAGGAGAATTTAATCCACTTATAATTATGCTATTGATCATGCCTTTTAAATTAATTTCTTACATTTCTCAGTAAAGTTGAGTGAATTTTACTGAAAGAAACCAGTCTAGTGTAAATTTTATGCTGGCCAAGTGGATTTCTTTCCTTTCCTAATTTTGGTTTGAAATAATGCACTTATGTTTTTTAGTTCAGTGCCTGGTCTAAATGTACAATAATTGATAGCACTTATGAACATTTTCATCATATTTATTAATATATTTCAGTAGATTTTTTTTACCAGTAGTAGCTACGTTTTTGTTTGAAATAAATCTCTGAGGATTTACATAGTCTCACAGAATTGAAAGAAAACTGTGAATAAATTTTAATAAAATGTGTTTTCTAGAAGCTAGTAAAATAATTAAAACTCATTTCATAGTCATCTTTGAGTTATAACTCTTCTCATTTATCATCCATTTCATTAATGATAAAAGAATACAAAATCATGTATTTGCAACAACAGGACTAAAATGCCTATTGTCTGGTTAAAGCATTTCAACATGTTGTACTGTTTTTAAAATTCTGTATTCATCTAGGTCCCAAATGTTTTTATGCCC
This sequence comes from Pedetes capensis, assembly GCA_007922755.1. NCBI lineage: Eukaryota > Metazoa > Chordata > Mammalia > Rodentia > Pedetidae > Pedetes > Pedetes capensis. Next base: position 30,679 of record VMDO01004332.1, on the reverse strand, counting down.
CAGAGTGCAATCGATGAGCATAAAGAGTCACTGAGTGGTAGAAGCTGTTATGCTACAACTAGGGGAAACTTTCTGACTGTGTGTTTCAATACTTAAATTATTGCTCAACATTATTTTTCATAGGTATGATGGATGTTAAAAAGACTGACATCAAGAGTGCTTACTCACTGAAATATTAAATGTTTTAAGTTCTCGACAAGAATTCCATACAAGAATTTTTCCTGTTTCATTCTTGTTTTGTGACTGCTTATTACTACTACACTCTTGTAATGTTGAAAATCAGTCACACTGGGTCTTGCTTTTGCTGCCTATTTAAGGCTCAGCAAGAGAATTGCTGTTATTTAATAAATGGATTTGTTCATTGTCACTAATGTGGCAGCAGGAATTTGAAGCCATCTGATTTCTTAGCTGGATCCATTAATTCAGTAATAGCTTCAAACTGCCAACTGGTGACTGCTAAGTCACTAAAGTTAATGTAGAGGTTTTGGGAAAAAACTTCTGTTCCAATGATGCATGAAAATATGAATATATTTTTAGCCTTCTGGATAATCAATATGCCTTCTGTTTATTAGGCTCTCACAATTTAACTTTGAGAGATTGTCACTTAATATGGTAGATATAAAACAGTCATATTAGTACCTATGAACTATTATTTTTCCTCTGCAATTAGTCTGTCAATATTATGGTTAAATCTCAGAATTCCAGGTTATACAGATTTTACAGATTCTTTTTAGCTTGGTTCATCTTACTTATTAGCACTTCCAACAATGAGTAATATAGTAGAGGAAAATAAATAAATTTTGTAGAATAAAACTTAAGATAGAAGAGGATTTTGAAGATCTTCTAATCTAATATTTTCCTTTCAGCCTGCTCTGCTGTTTACAGATGAGGGGACTGAGGGCCACAAGGTTAAAGATTGTGTTCAAGGGTAGCCAGCCACAGAACTAGCTAACTGCAGTGTGACTGGGAACTCAGGTTTCCTAGTCTTGTTCAGGACTCTTTTCAGAAATTGGAATAACAGAGAACTCTATTGCACCACAGTTTGCTATGGAATAGAATTAATTGCCCCAAAATGGCATACCAACCCCACTTCCGAGATTTTTAAAGCAAGTGGATGGTGGGGAGAGTCTTTGTTGTTAGAGAAGATCCAAGACAGGAACCCAAGAACTGAGCAGTGGCATGTCCCTGACAAATAAGTATAAAAATAGTACATATTCTTAAGAGTTATAATGAATAACTCAGATAATGCCTTTAAGTGTTAGCCTAGTGTTCAGCGTATAGAACGTTTTCTGAAAATATTTGTTGTTGTTGTTGTTAGGTGCCATTGAGTTGGTGTCAGAATCATAGTAACCCTATGTACAACAGGTGAAACGTGATTGTCAATGCTTCTCTGCTATTCATAAGGTTTTCATTGGCTGATTGTTTTTTAGGAGTGGGTTGCTGGGTCCTTCTCCCAAGCCTACAGCATCTGGTAGATAGTCTCCTAGATAGTCTCCCATCCAAGTACTAACCAGGTCCAACCCTGCTGAGCTTTCAAGATCTGATGGGATCAGACACCACAGTGGTAATGCTGCTAATTATTATTATCATCGCATTAAAATTCCTAAATATCCTTACCTGGTTCCATCCTACTATCAGTTCCTTATCTTCTGCCATTTCTTCTTCTTTTCCCTCTCTCTTCGAATACACGCTTGGCTGTAGCCCCATAACTCTCCTACTCTTTGGCCCAGTTTTAGCTTCAAAGATTTGTTCATACCTCTGTGTCTTTGTGTGGATTGTGCTCTCTACGTGAATTGCTGCCCAGTTATGTTAGTCGTTGTTTTGTTGCCATGACAACATACCTGAGATTAACAGCTTAAGGGAAGAAAGATTTATTTAGCTCATAGTTTCAGAGGTTTTAGTCCATGATCGGGCTGGGATTTGGCTCAGTTGGTAGAGCACTGTGCTGCAGTCTCTGAGGTCCTGAGTTCAATTCCCAGCACCGCACAAATGAGAGAAGGACCTGGCAATCCACTCCCAAGGCAATCCCGAAACAGAAACAGTCAGCCATTGAACACCCTATGAGCGTCGCTATGAATCGGATACTGACCTGACGGCACCTAACAACAACAACAACAGTCCATGATCACCTGGCTCCATGGCTTTGGGCCTAAAGTGAGGCAGAACAAAATGACACTGGAGAGAGTGGTAGAGGTTGCTCACCTCAGGGTGGCCAGGAAGCAGAGAGAGACAGGAGAGGATGGGGGGCAAGGTGCACCCTTCAAAGGCATGCCCTCGGTGTCCTACTTCTTTTGAGTAGGCCCACCCCCTAATAGCCCATTCAGTTCATTCATTGATGAAGTTGGCACCCTCATGCTCCAGTTACCTGTCAGTAATTGGATCCACCAGCTGAGGCCCAAGCCTTCAACAAATGAGCCTTCATATTTAAACTATAACACTAGCTCATTGTTCTGGTTGGCCAACTCCTTTCATCCCTCAAGCTTTGGCTCATATACCCCTTCAGACATGGTATTTCCAAGGTTTCTCAAGTCCTGAATTTGTTGTGTATGTTTTTTAGTTATCTGTTTTACAAAGTTATCTGCTTCTTTATATCATAAATTCTTTGAATGCAATGACTCTTAATTTTATATCCAACATAATGCTTGGCACATCATAAACACTCAGCAAATGTTGAAAGAATTAATACTTGAATAAATTATGAGGATTGCTTTATGTCTATCTACTTCAGCCAGCCTTCTCCTAGCTGTGGATTTTTATAATTGATAGCATAGTAGACAAGAGGACAACTATCCCTTACTACATTCACTCAGTTTCCCTGATGAGCATCATAGTATCATGAGTATCATAGTGTCATGATTATCATAGACATTTGGCTTGATTCGTGGATACCATCTGGTGGAGAAAAGGGTAACTACAGGTGCATGCTTAACTAAAATCATGTGGAAGTTAAGATTATTACTGCTCATTAATATGGAAGTTTCCAGTATTCTTTGGTAGATTCTGGAAACATACTCAGGAGAAACTCCATAGTAATTGTTACTTCATTCTTGTGAATTGATTTGTTAATAGTTTAAGAAGTTATTCAGTCATGAATTATATTTAAATGTTAATTTGGCAAATAAGATGCATGCTATTAAATATTATTTACTTGTTAGTATAATAATTTATGTGATTTAAGGCAAACATTAAAATTTTAAATATTGAATTTTTAAAATGTTTCTGTTATACTGAAGTCTTTTGATTCTTTCATTTGCCAGGCATTTATTGAGCATCTATGTAATGCCTGACATTTAATTAAACTGCTAAAGAATCAAAGGTGAAAGATATAGAACCAGTCTTGTTCAAGCTAAGGAATATTTAGGTAAGAGACAAAACAGGTAAATTCAAGTTACATTTTTATAAGTATTCCTTATGATCATTAACTCATCATGTGCATTATAAACTCCATAGATATAAAGTTACCAGTTTAGTTCAGGGCAGTTCAGTGTATTTTCTTAGAGTATGTGAGTCTGAAGGGAAGTTCTTAATGATTTTTGATTTAAAAAGTATACATTCATTCAAAATTCATATTCCTTCATGTCTTATGCTCCCTTTATCCAGAGGAGAGGTTGTTTTTTGTTTTTTTGTTTTTTAATATGAAGCACTATAATGAACCAGGACATAAACAAACAAAAAAAGTCCTAAGCAGAAAATAACGATCACAAACTGTGTGTTTTTCTTTAATAAGAAAGTTAAACAGTTTTCAAATCTTGAAGCTAGATAATTACGCACAACATAGCTTCTTAGAAGCAAGATTATCAGCCTATGGAGGAGACCCAGAGCTTTTCACAGCAGTTAGGGTGATTTAGTACAGGAACCAAACTCCTGTGTATGTACATAGACACGTATGTTACAAATCCCCCTCATGTTCTATTGCTGTCCTTAAATTATCAACAAAATGCTCAGTTTTCTTCTGTGCATCCTCTTTGAAAAACTGTGGAAGTATGTATTTTATTTTAGAAACATTTCTGCCAATTTTTTCATCATTTAGAGGAATAGAGTTAAATGAGATACTCACTTACATAGAACTCTTCATTCACTGATGGCACTTGTTAAATAAGGTATTGTATAATTCAAGCTATCCTTTGTAGCATTTTCCTTTGAAAAAGTACATAGCATGTGCATTTTACATCCAAACTTAATTTTCTCTTTAGCTCAAGAACTGGAAAGGACCCTGAGAATTTGCTGTTCTTGGGAAGGATATCACTAAAGTACTATATTAAAATGGGTTATATAAATAATTTTGCTTGCTGCACTTGAAGGAAAGATTTCAAATATAGTAGACAACTTCATTTATAAATGCGTATTCAATGCAAAAATGGCCACCTACCTTTCTCCTAAAGTTCCATTAACCTTCACTATTTAATTGCCTGGATGTAGACATACAATTTGTTCTGGAAAAGAAAACTTCACTTATTGTGAATGTTTTTCATAAGTCATGTTGACTTCTTAATGATCTTTTGATTGCAGGACAATGTTTAGAAGAATCATAAGTACTTTCTTGAAGAATAAAAGGAAATTAATAATTGGGTATTATAGATGGCAAAGTTTGGGTTTTTTTCTAGTCCAACCATTTCCATAATGATTTATGTTTGGAAATTTCTTGTTGCAACAATAGATCTTTAGGATATGGACTATTTGGTTATAGGACATAAAGACATAGGACACTGTTTCATAGCAGAGATGAGGTCCAATTCTGTCAGATCTCGGAAGCTAAGCAGGGTCGGGCCTGATTAGTACTTGGATGGGAGACCGCCTAGGAACATCAGGTGCTGTAGGCTTGGGAGAAGGACCTGGCAACACATTCACAAAAATCAATCTACTATTGAAAACCTGTGAATAGCAGAGGAGCACTAACAATACTGTTTTGCCTGTTACAAGTAAAGTTGCTATGAGTCGGATACTGACTCGATGGCACCTAACAACAAGCAATTCATTATTTCCTAAAGTTGGAGCAGCTGTGGATTACTATAATTATGGATTTATTATGTCTTTGCCAATCTGCTGTGAATCCTAATTCAATCCTCTTTGGAACCTTGTTAATTTTGTTGTGATTATGTGGTTCCTGACAAACAACAATTTGGATAATTTAAAGGTAATAGTCATCTCTGTAGCAATGCTGTGATCTATTTCAAGATGAGCATCATGTACAAGTTATTTTTATACACTTGGAACCTAACCTGTGCCCTACACATGAAGGCACATAATAAATGCAAGCTAAACAATATTGATAAATTACATATACATGTGTCTGCTAATTTTGCTTTAGTTTGGCCATTCATCTATACCAGGCTTAGAATAAAAGCAGCCACAGACACAGTGTAAACAGATGGGCAGTGCTGTGTCTCACTAAAACTTTATTTATAAGAATAGGTATTTGGGCTCTAGTTTGCCATTCCAGATTTAAATCAGTGCTCATAAATAAGACTCATATGCTAACTTTGATTGGTGGTTGCCTTGGAATCAGGGCTTCAGATCAAACCTGAACCCAAACCTTGAACTCATTCCAGTTCAAGCATTTAAAAATTTTTTTCCGAATCTTAACCTGAACCAGGAGGTTTGAATCCTATGTGTGGATAGCAGGGCTTCAAACCGAACCCAGTCCTGAGCTCCTTCTGCTTTCAAGCATTTTAAAAAATATAAACCATTTTTTAAAAACTTGATTGGATCCAGGGTTCAGGTTCAGGTTTAGTTTGAAGCCCTGCTTGGAATACTATATTGAGAAGGACTTTGAGAATTTGGGGCTTAGTGGCAGATATTTCTTTGATTGATTAATAATGTTTGTCATAGGCATTGTCTTCATCCTTCTTATAATTTAAGGATACCATGACTTGTGCAGATGGTTGCCAAGAAACTCTGAGTCAGTTTTTAACTCATCTCTAATAAATAAAAGTAATCTTAAAGCACATATTTTGTGTCTCAATTTTATCCCTAGCTTCATCACAATTTTATTATCACATTTTTATTAGCCTTAAATTCCTGAGATTTGCCTGCACAAAATATTTATGAAACTCTAGATTTTGCTGAAGACAAAAGGATTACTGGAGGTGTGCAAGAGCATATCTGGAAAACATTACTAAACATATCTTCCTTGCAGGCTTGTGTTGTTGTTAGGTGCCATCCAGTTGGTCCAACTCACAGCGGCCCTCATAGGGTTTTCTTTTCTTTTCTTTTTTCCCTTTGTTGGTAAATGTAGGTGGGGTACAGAGTAATACAGCACTTGCTTTTTCCATCATGCAACTATTATGTCCCTTTTGGTTATACTTTTATCAACTTATGAAGTTTATAGAACCTTTTGACTAAAATGTAGTAAAACTCATACGCATATTTGAGTTCCTGTATTTTTCCCATGTACTCATGAAGTTGCATGGTTTATGTTGAGATTATCCTCTCTTTCTTTATCCTTCTACATTGTTTCTCTTCCCCATCCCACCTTCTTCAATCTTTGTTTCCCTTTGCTAGTTCTCTCCCTCCTTCTTTCTCTTCTTTGTATTGCCCCTCTTCACTAAGTTTAACTGTGCATTTTTATATATCAAGTATCTTATAGGGTTTTCAATGGCTGATTGTTTCAAGATTGCATCGGGAGTGGATGGCTGCATCCTTCTCCTGTTTTTGTGTGAATTTACTCAGTTGATAGAGTGCTGCTCTGCACTCTCTGAGGACCCTGGTTCGATCCCCAGCACCATAAAAAATGGGAGACAGACCGCAGCAATCTACTCCTGAAGCAATCCAGAAAAACAATCAGCCATTGAAAACTCAACAGCAGTAGCCAAGCATACTACCTGGCACATAGGAAGTACTCAATAAGTGCAAGCTGCTTTTTTGAGGCTGGCCAGCCCACCTAGAAGGGTGATTTTTTCCCAGCCCTCCTCCCAGGTGGGTGGGAGCCCCCCTGTGGGTGTAAATGCTATCTTCAGATTTCCTCTTTTGGAATGGAGGCTCTTGCAGTTGGAAACATTAGGTCACCCCACATTTGAGTCTTTTTTCTATTTCTCTGTTGTGAGGAAATTTCTTCATGGAATATGACCCACGTGGGAGGATAATGAGGTGGGATGTGGAGTAGGGAGACCACTGGGCATCTTTCCCATGCAATTGAAAGTGCCACTGTCTAATTTTCTTTTCTTTTCTTTTTTTCTGGTGCTGAGGACAGAGCCCAGGGCTTTGCACTTGAGAGGCAAGCACTCTACCACTGTGCTAAATCCCCAACCCCAAAAGTGCCACTTTCTAACCCACGTGAAGGAGCTCCCCACACATTTCTTAAAACAGAAAGGCTTATTTTAGTGACGCTCTGCTTTTGAACAAAAGTTTTAAAACTTGAGATGCATGACTTCAAAGTAGTTGGTGTTTATCAGCTGGTGCTGTTTTAGCCCACAGTTGCCTTCAGAAAAAAACTTTTCTGACTTTAAAAAAGAAAAAAAAAAAAAGACTAGTATAAGACATCCAGCTTAGCTTGTCATAGCAAAGGGGTCAAAACAGTGTTGATTCAATACTTGAGAGAAATGTGAAGGGAGGGCTGGGGCGCCACCCACTTGCATATGCTATTGAAAGACCACAGCATGAGTAGGTGAGAAAGAGAAAAAAATGAAAACTATACAGGTGTTAAATAGGAAGTCAGAGGCTTGTTGGGGCCTAATGTTATTCTTAATTTAGATTCCTTATAATAAAGCTATTTTAGTGAAAAGAAGTTCAGAAACTATGTTTCCCAACAACAGATTTGTTGTTGAAAAGTTATTATTGGTTTTATTTGGGCAAATGAAGCACATAGCCCTTTCTCCCTGTGTTTCTCAACAGGCCAATGGCTGGTGGACAACATGTCAGAGCACAAATCAACCTTGAGTCTTCTCCACCTGTAAAATTAGAAATTGTTTTCACCCATGGCTCTAACTTATCCCCAGTTGTTGAAGAGTCACATTAATGCACTATGCTGACTTTCCAGCCTGTGTTACTTCTTACTCCCCTTACTCCTTTGTGAACCTTCTGTGGTTGTTGTTAGATGCCATGGAGTTGGCCCGACTCATGGCAACCCTCATAGGGTTTTCAATGGCTGATCGTTTCAGGATTGTTTTTGGGAGTGGCCTGCCACATCCTTCTCCCATTTTTGCGTTACTGGGGATTGAACCCGGGTCCTCAGAAAGTGAGGAGGAGCACTTTACCAAATGAACTAAATCCCAGCCTCCGTGAACTTCCTAGTCACGGTTTAAATCTTGGCTCAAGTGTCACTGTCTCAGGGAGGCGTCCCCTGCACCCCACACCAGGCTGTTTAGGTTCTTTTGTTGTATTCTCTCAAAGACTCCTACGTCATAATTTGGTTAACTCCTGTCGCCCCACTGGAGCATGAGCACCATGAGAGCAGACACATGTCCATCTCTGCCCACCATTTATTCCTAGCAGCCAGCCCAGTGCCGGGCACATAGAAGACACTCGATAAATATTCGTTGAAAGGATGTAGTTCTATCCTCTGTGTGCCTACTCATTTAGCTATTGTCTTTTGGAATAGGAGTTGGGAAAAGATATTATTTCTTTGTTAGGTCCACCAATTATTTCCCATTCAGATTTCAAAATATGTCACTTTCTATTTACATAAGCGTGTGCATTCACTGCTGAAATTACAGCTTTACCGCACAATGAGGTATCTCATTTTTGTCTTGCTAAAGTAAGATACCCTGACAAACCCTTGATGCAAAGTTATGCAACCCTGCTGGTGAGGCTGCTTTCCTTTCCCTTTTGCTACGTATTGCTGCAGCCCTCCGGCTGTCCCTGGCAGAGGTCAGGGCAGTGTTCTGACCATGCCCGGGCAATGAAGAGGAAATCACCGCATGGCCAAGGTGCTTTGCCAGAGGTTGTTTGGTGGCCTGTTTCACACAGCTTGCTGAGACTCGCCTGATTGCCCACAAGCTGCTGGGAAAGAGGTCCAGGTGCTCTCTGGCAGCAGAAGTGCTCAAGTTTAGTTCGCTTGCTTCAGGGGAAGGGCTCAGCCTCTCTGAGGCGGAGCAGACTGGCAATTTTAAGTTAAAAAAAAAAGCTTGTGGCATTGAAGCCATGTAGCAATGTCACTGCATACTGTCAAGGTTTCTACTGAATTAAAACTATTTACTTGCCAAACTGAGTCCTGGGAAGTGCAGGACTGTTACTGAGAAGGGTCCAGCATACCTCCAGATGTATATCAAAATCTGGCAGAAAGGTTGGTAAAAATAGAATTAGCTAGACCTTATCAAATCAAAACCTCTTGGGAGTAGAAGCTGGTGTTTCACATTTTATGTTAAAATATGTTGTTGTTGTTGTTGTTAGATGTCTTCCAGTCAGTGTCCGACTCAGTGACCCTACTCACAACAGGCGAAACACTATTGTTAGTGCTTTTCTGCTATTCATAGGGTTTTCAATGGCTGACTGTTTTTTGGGAGTGGGTTGTCCTTCTCCCAAGCCTAAAGCACCTGGTATTCCCAGGTAGTCTCCCATCCAAGTACTAACCAGGCCCGACCCTGCTTAGCTTCTGAGATCTGACAGGATCAGATGCCACAGTGCTGTGGCTGCGGGCTATGTTAAAATATAGTGCAAGGTAAAAGAGCAGGTTCTAGAGTCCTACTCTAAAAAATCTTGATCTATTAACTGCCATGAATCTGCATTTTAAAAGAAGTTATCCGCCTCTCCCTACCCCTGGTGACTCTAAAGAAGTTGGTTGGAGTCCCACCACTGGAGAAACACTGATCCAGTCCTCCCAGCTAATGTAGAGAAAACTGAAGTCCCGTCCATGTGTCCTCCCGTGTGTGGATCTAATACGGCTTCACTGTGACCTCCTTCATGAACTTCATACCTGGGTTCCAAAAGTGGAATATTAGGTATTGTGTGTGTGTGTTTTTCTGGGAAGAGGATCCGTTATTCACAAAGAGTTTTAGAAAGCTTCAAAATTATGCAAAAAAAAAAAATTGTAGAAAATTAGGCAACATTCTGAGTATGAGATATGACAGGCTATAGCTGTATCCAACCAAAGTCCCTACAACTGGTTTCTTGTGGTATTAAATAAGATGTGGTGCTCAGAAGTATAAAATAGTAGGAGCGGTGAGAAGAAACCCTGTGAGCCTGGTCTTTTTATGTGTTTGTAGTCATGTAGACTACCCCTCGTGGAGTCTTAAGCCTGGTTTTAAAGCATCCTTTTCCTATCCTTTTGTTCTGGCATGCTTGGATGAAGTGATAGGGAAATACACATATGTGAAAGAGCTTTGATGGTACCTACTAGTTGCTCATAAATAGTGGGAAGGCAATCAGGTGGCTGCATTCTGCGAGCTATACTAGAGACCCGGATGAAGAGCAATGCTGTGCAGCAGAGGTGATGAAGCAGCAGCTTTTATTCAGAGAGACTTCTGCAACCCAACAGGTGGCTCTTATCTGTACTGGAGAAGTTTTAACACTGCTTGTTAGACTACATGAATTCTTTATTTACCCATGTATGAGATGCAAAAAATTAAGTTCACTTTGTTACATTAGCTTCATATAAGCATGGATGCTAGGCCAGAAGAGCTAGAGAGGAAGAAGAGTAACTTAAACCTTCAAGCAAGCCAGACGTAGTGGAGCACACCTGTAATCCCAGCATTTGGGAGGCTCAAGCAGGAGGATCAATGAAAGTTCAAGCTTGAGGCCAGCCTGGGCTACACAGTGAGACCCTGTCTCCAACCAAACCAAACCTTCACGCCAGAGAGATCTTTGTGTTCCTCCATGGAAAGTTACATTTCAGAGCAGCTAATGTTTATCTTTCCTGACCTTCACTTCCCTCCTTTATACCCTATGCCCAGGAATTTCCCTGGGTGCCTCATTGCTTCTCCACCTACCTCTCTCTAGGTAAAAGTTTGACCATCTTGTCTACACTGAGATTGAACATTATTTAGTGTATCAATTCTTAAAATATTTGCCTTTTGACGGGGGAATAACTACCACTAACTAAAGATTGAAACAGTAATTATAGAATTGCAGGCATCGAAGAAAGCTGAAAGGCAAAATGATTTTGGGTGAGGATTCTCTCTGGGTTACTCATTTCACACTAAATAATTCAGTTACCAGCTCTCTGGACAGAGAGACTGACTCTTCTCTACACCCTTTCTGCACAGAAAAGGAGCCGGAATCTAATAACTGGTTTTGAAGGCTCTTCTTACAGTCGTGTCAGGTTAGGGACATCAGCTCACCTGGCACTGGCCTGGAGCTTCCCTGCCACCCTGGCCACTCCTGCCTTCCAGATGTGCATCCTGAAGAGCTTCCCAGGCAGCTGTGGGGTTGAAGCTAAGTGAGGTCCAGTAGGAGTCCTCCGGCATTGCTCCTGTATAAATTGCTGTTGATAGCCAAGGAACATTTTGTCTATGCTTTGGCTACCTACTCAAGGGGCTGTGCTACTGTCAGAACTACAGAATTCTGTATTTTTAATCAATAACACATGAGTATTTTATAATTCATTCATAACAGTCTCATTTGCTTTCTGAATCCCCAAGGGCATTTCAGTAAGAATTATGCATGGAACTTTCAAGAATACATTTGAAGAGTGCTTACGAAGTGAATATATCCCTGAGTGCTATAGCCTAAGGTTCAGAAATGGAAGAGAATTTAATCCGTAATTAATCATATTTTTCTTTGAAATCTGAAACACATTTCTCTCTATAAACAAATATTACTTTGCATTTTTTTTCTATAGATCTCGAGTGCTTAGAATGTGAAGCAGTTCCTTTCTTCTTTCTGTAACTGCTGAAAAGATGGGAGCTCACCCATCCTAAAAATTTAGCCAGACTCATTTGTCTGGATGCTGCTTGTTTGCTCAACAGATATATGAAAAAGTCTGCTGGTGGACTGTTTTTATGCTGCTGTCCCTTAGGAGAATTTAGATGTGTATGCATGCTTTCAAAACAAAATTAAAAGAAAGACCGAGAAACTAGTATAACCTCTTTTGCTGAATCCCTGACCTTTCCCTGGAAAATGTATGGTAATTGAGGGGAAAAGAATTCATTGATCTATGCTTTGGTAATAGGAAAACAACCTCAACTTAAGAGTGTGAGCAGGTAATTTTTTAAGTTCTTAGAGTTTGAATGTAAAATTTGATCAAAATAATAAGAAAAACGGGCCACATGGCTGAACAACATTTGATACCCTGGCTAATTATATCTTACTGCAATTAGAAAGCAGAGATCGGGAAAAGGGAGGTGATTTAGTTTTCATATATAAAAGCAGCCACCTGCAGTTGGGAAGCAGGTGCGATTTGAGTCATATTTTCACATTCTGGCATGCTTAGTGCTATCATGTGACTATAACCTCAGAATAAATATGAATTAAGTGACTGATAAAGTTACTAAAGGTTTCTTACGTGAGGAATCCCAGGGGTATTGTACTGAATAATCTATAACTTAGTGGTAATCACTTTAATGTTTAAACTAAATTAAAACTTTAGCCTCCCTATTAAGTAGATTATGTGATTTCAGGTCCTTCACATGCTGAGTGTTACACATCTTCAAGGTCATTCTGCCACAAGGGCTGACTAGCACTTGCATGTCTTTGGTTTTGGTTTTCCATAGCAACCTTAAATCTCCATAATAGAAGATTTCATTTATGTGCCTCTGGTTAGTTCCTGCAGCTTCTTCTGGTGCCATCTCTCGAAGGAATCAAATTTGTCTTCTTGAGACAGAATTATGAATTCAGGAGTACAAGATGGTTTCTCAGAAGATGCTTTCCTTATTTAAATAACCTTTCCACGTTAGAAGTGGCAGAGTCTAGAAAGAGCAAAAAATGACAGTCTTGGCAGGCACAAGAGAGGAATAACTGCCTTGCTTTCTGTCCTTGTCTTGGTGGGCAAGGGTATTCATTCTGACTTTGTTTTAAAGTGCCTGGAGCCAAAGAGCAGCTGTCCAAAGTTAATGATATGGTACCATAAGAAAGATGGATTCCAAGGTGGACCTAAGTAAATTAATGTGTGGTCTGTGTGCTGGCTGCTGCCAAATCAGCACACACACATTCACTTCCCTTCAAGGACAGGAAAACCTTGCTTGCAGTGAAATATTGCTCTCTCTTCTGTCTTGCTCTGGCATGAATTTCGAAGGATTCCCATATTGATTTCTGCTGTATCTTGTGAAAACCTAGCCATCATCCCTGAGTTACCATTTCCCAAGATCCAGCCCTTCCTCTACTCTGTATGTGCAGAATTGATTTCCCATCTTACCTCCCTGTATGTTTTCCTCTTGCCAAAGTCTCCACACCAAGAGGGCCATTGATCAGATGCCCCTGGAGGCAGATCTGACATTCGATCGTATGCAAGAAGTGTTAAATTTACCCTTAACCCAGTGCAAAGGTCAGCCTCTTTGCTTTACTGTTTTTTTAAATCCAGTCAGATCAAAATGCTTGCATTTGTTCACAATCAACACACGTATTGAAAGATGTAGTGTTGTGTATTCCAAGTAAGGAGTATGTTGTTGTTGTTGTTGTTGGGTGCCCTCGAGTCGGATACCGACTCATAGCGACCCTCATAGGGTTTTCAATGGCTGACTGTTTCAGAGTGCCTTGGGAGTGGATTGCCAGGCTCCTTCTCCCATTTTTGCGGTGCTGGGAATTGAACTCGGGACCTCAGAGACTGCAGCGCAGTGCTCTACCAACTGAGCTAAATCCCAGCCCAGTAAGGAGTATACATAATATAAACTGAAAGGCATTTCTGTCAGGTCTTTGTCCCATTCCAGTGAGTGGAGCTTGAGGACTTCTCTCTGCTCAGATTACAATTGTGTGTGTGTGTGTGTGTGTGTGTGTGTGAAATGGAAGGGAAAGGGTAATTTATAAAATCATAGTATTTGAAAGGTATTAAAATTCTGAAACCCTTTATCTTGGCAAAGTACGCTCTGGACTGCCTTTCAAACAAAACGTGGTACTTCTTCTTCATATGCTTTCCCCAGCTTTTGAAATCTTAAAATCTCCTCTATTGGTTTTTCAAAGTCACTTTGAAATTGGATTTCTATATTACGATAAACATTTATAGCACAACTCATGATAAACTTAATATTAAGATCCATTTCCTGATTTAAAAAATATCTTTTAAGGAAGGACCTGTCTTTTCTTTTGAATATCATACCTAAAACTTTATAAGATTCTATACTAAATAGTAAGTCTTTGAATTGGTAATAAAATAGAACATTTAGTTTAAAAGGAGGATCCAAAAATAAGTCATACAACCAAGACATATATATTAAATTAAAGTTATAGTAAAATGAGACATTTTTAAGTTCAGTTAAAGACATCAGAAGCCTCCTTTTCTTAAGTCCACAAAAGGTCAACATGAATAGTAATTTGACCTTTGCACATTCTAAGAGAAAAAAGTGATTTGAACATAGGTCTAATTTACTTGTGATCTTTTTCTAATGGAGGTTGTATTAGAATTTAATTCCATATCCCTTGATATCTTTTCTTGAAAACAGCTTTTGCCTTCCTGGAAACCTGGAACCAAAATGATTGGCTTGATATTTTTCTTCAGCTGTAGCCCTGTGGCATCCGATCCCCTCAGATCTTGGAAGTTAAGCAGGGTCGGGCCTGGTTAGTACCTGGATGGGAGACTGCCTGGGAACACCAGAAGCTGTAGGCTTGGGAGAAGGACCTGGCAGCCCCCTCCCAAAAATCAATCTGCCATTGAAAACCCTATGAGCAGCAGAGAAGCACTGACAATAGTGTTTCCCCTGTTGTACAGAGGGTCACTATGAGTTGGATACCGACTCGACGGCACCTAACAACAACAACAACAACAACATCTTTTTCTTTTTTTTTTTTTTATTAGAAATTTTTAATGTACATCATAATGTGATTCATTTTGACATGCTTTTCATTTTGACAATTTTCATATATGCAATTTGATAAACATTATTCATATAGGGTACCCCTTACCCTCCCCTATGTTTCCCCCCTCCCCCCTTCCCATCTAAGTTTCCCATCCAAGTCTTCTCTATCTTTTACTATGTAGTATTTTTCTATATGTCCTTGGGTTCCATTTCAACAACATCTTTTTCTCATGGAGGTTTTTTTTGGGGGCCATGGAGGTGGTAGATATTCCCTGAAACAGGGAGAGATGGGTCGTTTTTAGGCTTACAGTTAAATGTCCAAAAGTAAACTTGAAATATTTTTTCTCTTTATTCAGCTTTTCTCTCAATGGGTCCACCGTCATCTTTAGCTTCCAGCTTTGCAAAATTGAATCCAGTTTACATATTTTTCTTTCCCATCTGTCACTAAGTGTTGCTCTTGTGCTTATTTGTTCTCTCATTAGCTTTATTCTAGCCCGAGGCAGCTTTACCTTGTAACTCAATGGCCAGAGTAGGCATTGCCTTCTTTTTAAAATATTAATTTCTTTTTCTGTTTCAGAAGTGCTTGGTACTTTGTGTTCCACTACTCACTGCATAACCAAGGATAAGTTACCTGACCTCTCTGAGTCTGTTTCCTTGAATGTAAAAACCTATTAGCATTTATTCTTGTTGTTGTTGTTAGGTGCCGTAGAGTCGGTATCCGACTCATAGCGACCCTCATAAGGTTTTCAATGGCTGACTGTTTCGGGATTGCCTTGGGAGTGGATTGCCAGGTCCTTCTCCCATTTTTGAGGTGCTGGGAATTGAACTCGGGACCTCAGAGACTGCAGCGCAGCGCTCTACCAACTGAGCTAAATCCCAGCCCTATTAGCATTTGTGGTGAGGATTAAATAAGCTAACACATGTAAAGCATTCAGCACAGTGTAAAATCTGGAAAATTCAAAAAACTACCTAGAAAAAAAATACAAAAATCCCCCAAACTCTTACTACTCTGAGATAACTAATGATGTACATTGCTATAATTCAACCAAATTTTCCTCATATGTGTAGCATATAAACTACTTTGTGATCTGCTTTATAGTATGAACTTTAACTCATGTAAGTTAGTATTGTTTTGTAACATGATTTTTAATAGCTGCATTGTATTCTACTGCATGGGCAGGCCATAACTTAACCCATTTCTAGAGAGATTGTCATTATTATGAATAATACTTTCATAAGCGTGTTTGAACACAGCTCTTTGTGGTTAATCTTCAAATTTTCCTTGTAATAAATTCCTAGAAAGACAGTTACTAGGTAAAACGTATAAATTGTTTTAAACATTTTATTACCTTTATTCCTTTTCTGTTAAACATGATCAATTTGTTCTCCAGCCACAGTGTAGAAGGCTGGCCTTCCTATCCTTCAGACATTTTACTTGTCTTACCTCAACCTCATTCTGCTTTGCTGCTTCTTATTCTTCTCTATAAACTCACACTCCCTACCTTCTGGATTGCATTTCTCTAGTAAGTGCCACCTACCTAAAAGTTGGTCTTTAAATTCCACCAGACTGATTTCCTAGTTATTTTTCTGGGCCCCAGCTCCCATTTCAATTCCTTTCCCAGGAGACTATTGAGCATGTAAGATGGTTCATATATTAAATAAATTAAATAATAAAATTATATAAATATAATGCTAATTTATCCAGCAATTCCTGCTTCTTTTTATACTGCTTTGTAAGATGTGGATTTTCCCCCCAGTACTTCATGTGTGTTTCTCTTGCACATCAAAATTGCAGATTCCTTCATGGGAGAGGTTTGTTCTCCCAACAGTGTCAAGTTTAATGTGCTTTACTTAGCAGTTAATAAATTAGAGTTGGCTGGCTGACAGGTTTTCTTTTTAAGATGAATTGTGAAGCACTTAGCAGCTCTTAAAATATACTTTTACACCACCCAAAATCTTTAATCTGTATCAGTTATTTCCTCAAGATATACCACTATAAAAGTAAATAGTTTTTTTTTTTTAGCCTAATGAACAGTATCACCTTTCTACTTACTATCTTCTAAGAGGGCTGGGATTTAGCTCAGTGGGTAGAGCGCTGCGATTTAGCTCAGTGGGTAGAGCGCTGCGCTGCAGTCTCTGAAGCCCCGAGTTCAATTCCCAGCACTGCAAAAATGGAGAAGGGCCTGGCAGTCCACTCCCAAGGCAATCCCGAAACAGTCAGCCATTGAAAACCCTATGAGGGTCGCTATGAGTCGAATACTGACTCGACAGCACCTAACAACAACAACAACAACAACAAATCTTCTAAGAATTTAGATTCTTAGTCATTCTGCTTTCTTTTATTATTTTCATCTACTGAGTTCTTTCTATACGGTCTACCCTAGTCCTTTGCTGTCTTCAGATGGAAGCTGGTATGAGTAATATAAATTCATACAAACTCTGTAAGAAAATGCATCAGGCACCTTTTGTGACTGGCCTCATATGCTTTTAGCTCATCATTTTACTCTAGCTGTTGCAGAGGCCATCATCTTCTCAGGTCTAACCTTTCTTCCACTTTCTGCCATGAGGCTTCTCCACCACCACCTAGAATAAGTCTGGGAACCTACTCAGACCTTTAAGCACAAACCTGAATGTCTAGAGGAAGCTAACTCCCCACAAGACAACTCTTAACTCAGGTATACAGTTCTGATGTACATTCTCCATGACTCCTTGAAGGGTCCCTAGCAGAATCCAGCCCATTGCCAAGTGAAGAAATGGAGAAATGGAGAAAATCAAATGATTATGAAGAGGATGACATTAAGTAAAGCATCATATGTAGCTTTATGTGTGAAGTACTTAATTCACCATTTTCTCCAAAAGTTAGCTCAAAGACCTTGATTCTTACATATTCTCAAGGCATTGTTTCTGTGGTGCAAATTACTGATACAAATGATGTTAGAATGCAATGGTGTGTAAGGTACAATCCTTATTTCTACCAAACCAAGAAACTAAAATACCTATATCTTCATCAATAATTGGAAGGCTTTAGGCACTCTTAGGTGTTCATAGAAGTTAGATTAGACAATACTAACAGAGTATACGGGCTGGGATTTAGCTCAGTTGGTAGAGTGCTGTGCTGCAGTCTCTGAGGTCCCGAGTTCAATTCCCAGCACTGCAAAAATGGGAGAAGGACCTGGCAATCCACTCCCAAGGCAAATCCCGAAACTGTCTGCCATTGAAAACCCTATGAGGGTCGCTATGAGTCAGATACCAACTCCAAGGCACCTAACAACAACAACAACAAAACAAGAGTATACAGTATTTGAGACAGACATTTGGGGATGTGAAGGATTGGCTCAAACCAATCATTTGTCTACTTTCACTCAAACTTATTATGAAGAGACAGAATGGCAAGTGCATAAATTGCTTGCAAAAGTGTAAAGTATAAAGTACTGCATAAATGCAAGATACTGATAATGTCAACAGTACTATTATTATTTCTGGAAGGGCTAGGTTATAAGAATAGGCAAGTTAGGATTTAAAATTAAGTAGCATTTATCATTGATTAAAGAATAGATGCTTGCAGCTATACCCCTGTGGCATCCGATCCCATCAGATCTTGGAAGCTAAGCAGGGTTGGACCTGGTTAGTACTTGGATGGGAGACTTCCTGGGAACACCAGGTGCTGTAGGCTTGGGAGAAGGACCTGGCAACTGACTCCCAACAAACAATCTGCCATTGAAAACCCTATGAATAGCAGAGAAGCACTAACAATACTGTTTTGCCTGTTGTGCAAGCAACACTATGAGTTAGACACTGACTGGACAGCACCTAACAACATCATCATCAAAAAGAATAGATAACTAATCTCATATTTTAATTTTTTAACTTCATTTCTAAAACATCAGTAAAAAACTTAACCTGTTCTTTGTATTATGCATTACTTATGGAATCATTCCAATCTCAGTTATAAATTTGCTTTTGAAGTTAAGCTTACACTTGAATTTAAGGTTGACCTGCCCTTTGAATATGTTTAGCATGTCACCTCAGAGCAAAGGGGATTTCTTGAAATATCTTAACAGAATATAATATTTTGCCAAGGTTTGTTTCCTTCTGTTCCCCTTAGGAATCTTTCTCAATAGCAGTAACCCCATATGTGAAGTTATGCTGTTTTAGAAATGAAGTGCCAAAATATAGCTCCAATATAGTCTGAACTGGGCACTGTGGCACAAGCCTGTAATCCCAGCAAGTACAGTTGAGGCAGGAGGTCTCAAGATAAAAAGTAAAAACAGGGCTAAGGGTGCAGCTTAGTAGAGCAATTGCTTAGCACGCATGAGGCCCTTAGGTCACCTCCTCGTACTGCCCCCCTCAAAAAAAGAAAAAACAAAAAAGATATAGACCTGTATCATGATTGTAATTAAGAAAGAAAATTCCATTTCAGACACAACCAGTGAGCACTACTGAGAAGGAATACATGGTGTGCTTTCAGTAATATACTGTACATCAATATGTGTAAAAGGTAATAAATGATAGATGTTTCCTATACCTCATGTATTCCAAGGAAAAACATTGTTCAAGACAGATGTTACACTAAATAGCAAGATAGTGTGAGCTTAAAAATAGTTACTCTGCAGTGTCAGAATATTGTTTTTGAGTGTCAGGAGAAAATTGTTTTAAACTCTAGAATTTAATGTCTTATGCTTATGTGCTGAGTCCATTTACATTTTATGAAATAATTTTATTTGCTGTGTACTAGTTATCTGCCAAGAAATAGAACAGTATTTCGTGTTATTTTAAAGTTGTAACTTTATCAGCATCTGACTTAGGGAATCTAAATATAAATCTGGAAATAAACAGTATTGGATGTCATCTTTAGCTACCCTAAGGACTGAAATATAACTTTTCCCTGCCCCATCCCAGCATACTTTCCTGAGAAGTCAATTGGTATTGTTCCAGCAAGTATCTTTTCATCCTAAATTATACTGACATTTAAAAGGAAAACTATGAAATTTATGAAGAAATATATTTTAAAGATAATTTTAAGAAATTGTAATGGTAAAAGCATGCAAACAGCACTGAAATGTGGAAAGTAAAAAGTATTGTCTGCAACTGGAGCATATTCTTCCATATCTCCTCCTTCATATATATGATAACACTAAGGGCAACATATACATATTTGTATGCTTTCCGTGAAAAGGATATGCCATCCCTGATACTTTGTAGCTTTATTTTTTAACCTGAGCAACACATAATGATGTTCTTCCTGGCCAACGTATACATTTCTATCTCATATTTTCCAAAGGATATTGTTGTTCTTGTTGTTAGGTGCTATTGAGGCGGTATCCGACTCATAGCGACCCTCATAGGGTTTTCAATGGCTGACTGTTTCGGGATTGCGTTGGGAGTGGATTGCCAGGTCCTTCTCCCATTTTTGTGGTGCTGGGAATCGAACTCTGGACCTCAGAGACTGCAGCGCAGTGCTCTACCCACTGAGCTAAATCCCAGCCCTTCAAAGGATATAGAGCATGCTATTCTATAAATGGCCTGCAGCTGTAGCCCTGTGGCATCTGAAGCTAAGCAGGGTCGGGCCTGGTTAGTACCTGGATGGGAGACTGCCTGGGCTGTAGGCTTGGGAGAAGGACCTGGCAACCCCCTCCAAAAAAAAAAAAAAAAAAAAAATCAATCTGCCATTGAAAACCCTATGCACAGCAGAGAAGCACTGACGATAGTGTTTCCCCTGTTGTACAGAGGGTCGCTATGCCGACTCGACGGCACCTAACAACAACAACAACATTCTATAAATGAGATAAAACTGAACCTCTGTTGATTGGCATGAGATGTATACAAGGTATGATAAAAAAAATATGGTACCTGTTTAAATTTTAAAATGTATTATAATAAAGAGCACATTGCCATTAATCCCCCTCTGAACACTTCCTCAGGCTTTAAAGACACATGTTCCATCTTTCTTGCCACTTTCTGAAGCAGTTCTAGAAGTCTTCTTTTGTGAGTTTGTTTTTGGTTTCTTTGACACAGGGTCTCACTGTGTAGCTCTAGCTGGCCTGGAACTTGCTGTGTAGACCAGGCTGGCCTCAAACTCACATCTACTCTGCTTCAGCCTCCAGAGTGCAGAGATGACAGGTGTATGCCAATACACGTCTTTAGTTTCATCCTTCATCATGATGGTATCCTGTGTCACACATCATTTCTGGAAAGGCAATTACTGTCAAATAAAAACCTTACATATGTCTTCACCCGCCATACTCACCAAACCTGGCACTGTGAGACTTCTGGTACTATCCCAAAGTCAAAATGACCATGAAAGGTAAATATTTTGAATTGGTCCAGGACATTGAGGCAGCCATGACTGTGCAAGTGGAGGCACTCACAAGAGAGACCTTCCAGAACTGCTTCACAAAGAGGCAAGAATGGTGGTACAAGTGTGTTGGAAGCCAGGGGAGTATTTTGAGGAGGCTTAATAGCAATGTGTCTTTTACTCTAACAATTTTTAAAAATTAAACATTAAGCTGGGCTTGGTGGTACACACCTATAATCCCAGCACCTTGGGAGGCAGAGGCAGGAGGACCACAAGTTCAAGACCAGAGGCAGTCTGAGTAATTTAGGGAGACTCTGTCTCAAAAAGTAAAAAAATAGGCTGGGGGTAAAGCTCAGTGGGACAGCACTTGCAAAGCATGCAAGTGAGGCCCTAGGTTCAACCTCTAGTACTGCAAAAAAAATAAAATAAAAAATAAAATAAAAAATAAAATAAATAAATAAATTGAACACTAACCACATTTTTTATCAAAGGTCATATATACTGTATATATTTATATATGCCTGCAGCGGTAGCCCTGTGGCATCCGATCCCGTCAGATCTCGGAAGCTAAGCAGGGTCGGGCCTGGTTAGTACCTGGATGGGAGACCACCTGGGAACACCAGAAGCTGTAGGCTTGGGAGAAGGACCTGGCAACCCCCTCCCAAAAAATCAATCTGCCATTGAAAACCCTATGCACAGCAGAGAAGCACTGACAATAGTGTTTCCCCTGTTGTACAGAGGGTCGCTATGAGTCGGATACCAACTCGACGGCACCTAACAACAACAGTATTTATATATATTACATATATAAATATATATTTATATATAACATGTATATTTTTAACTCACACATCTTATTTATTTTTAATTTGACAAAGTAACATTGTATATTTTTATCTGAACATATTTTGAAATATGCACACATGTTGTTGTTGTTGTTAGGTGCCGTTGAGTCAGTATGGGACTCATAGCGACCCTCTGTACAACAGGGGAAACACTATTGTCAGTGCTTCTCTGCTGTGCATAGGGTTTTCAATGGCAGATTGATTTTTGGGAGGGGGTTGCCAGGTCCTTCTCCCAAGCCTACAGCTTCTGGTATTCCCAGGTGGTCTCCCATCCAGGTACTAACCAGGCCCGACCCTGCTTAGCTTCCGGGATCTGACGGGATCGGATGCCACAGGGCTATGGCTGCAGGCAACACATATTGTAGAGTGGTTAAATTAGTTAAATAACTTACCCCACATAGTTATCATTTTTGTGGTGATACAGTGTACATAATATCCACTATCTTTACGTTTTTCAGAATACAATGTCGTCATTAATTCTAGTTACTTTAATGTACAATAGATTTGTTGAAATTTATCCCTCCAGTCTAACTATAATTATGTATCCTTTAAATCAACATCTCCCATTCCCTTCAACCACCCTAGCCTCTGGTAACCACCATTATATTCTCTGATTATGTGAAAGCAACTTTTTAATTTTATACATATGAATGTGGCCATGCAGTATTTTTCCTTTTGTGTCTGGTATATTTCATTTAAGAAAATATATTCCACGTCCATCTATGTTGGCACAAATGGCAGTATTTCATTATCTTTATGGCAGAATATGTATATGTGTTACATTTTCTTTACCCAGTCATTGGTGATAGACGTTTAACTCCATATCTTGGCTGTGATGAATAATGCTACAGTAAACATGGAAGGACAGATATGCCTTCCTACTGATTTCATTATAGTTGTATTTTTAACTTTTTGAGGAGTGTCCATGTTTTCCATATGGCTGTACTAATTTACATTCCCACCAATAATTTATAAGGGTTTCCTTTTCTCTGCAGTCTCACTGACATTTGTTGTCTTTTGTATTTTTGATAATAGCTGTTAACTGGAGTGAGGTGGTATCTCATGGTGGTTTTGATTTCCCTAAAGATTATGCTGAGCATTTTTTCCTGTGCTTCTGAGCCGTGTTATGTCTTCTTTTGAGAAATGTCTCTTCAGGTCTTTTGCCTATTTTTAATTGGTTTATTTGTGTGGTTTTTCTTGTTCATTTAGTTTGTTTTTGATTTATTACTATTGAGTTCCTTATATCTTTTGGCACTTAGCCCTCTGTCAGATATCTAATTAGCAAATATTTTTCCCCCATTTTGTAGGTTGTTTTTTCAGTCTGTCACTTATTTACTTTTCCATGCAGAAGACTTTTGGTTTGATAGAATCTCATTTGTCTGTTTTTTAGGTTTTATCCTAAATATCCAAAAATCCTTGCCCAGATTAATATCATGAAGTGTTTGCCCTGTGTTTTTTTTCTAGTAGGCCCATAGGTTCAGATCTCACAATTGTTTAATCCATTTTGAGTTGATTGTTGTGTATGGTGAGGGTTAAGGGTCTAATTTAATTTTTACATGTGGATTTTCAGTTTTCTAAACACCATTTATTAAAAACTCTTCCCTTTTCCTACTATGTGTTCTTGGTAGTTTTGTTGAGAATCAGGTAAGTACAAATGCCTGTATTTGTTTCTGGGCTTTTCTGTCACATTGGTTTGTGTGTGTATGTGTTTATGCTAATACTATGCTGTTTGGGGTACTATAGCTTTGTAGTATATTTTGAAGTCAGTGTAACATCCTCATTTTTGCTTATTTTGCTTAGGATTGCTTTGGGTCTTTACAGTCTTTAATGGTCCATATGAATTTTATGATTGTTTTTTCTGTTTCTGTGAGGAATATTATTGGTACTTTGGTAGGGATTGCATTGAATGTATAGATGACTTTGGGTAGTATGGATATTTTAACAATAGTAATTCTTCCAATCCATGAACACAAGATATCTTTTCATTTATTTTTAGTCCATGCATAGTAAATTGCACAATTAGTAGCTATATAGGACTTTAAAACAGTTAAACTATGCATGTAAGGTAGAATATACTATCACCCCAGCTTACCAGAAAATGTGTCAGATTCTTTGAGAAGGGCTTTTTCAAAATACATTTCCTTCCAACCTCTAAGCAGAGCATGCTTATTTGATTGAAAATCACTACATAATAATTTTAGATATTACTAGTTGGGAATATGTTGTGCAGGTCGTCTGGAATCAAACAACAAGCTAATGAACAAAAAATTGCCAAAACAAATTAAGACTAATACATATATGGATATTATTGTTGTTGTTGTTGTTGTTAGGTGCTGTCGAGTCGGTATCCGACTCATAGCGACCCTCGTAGGGTTTTCAATGGCTGTTTCAGGATTGCCTTGGGAGTGGATTGCCAGGCCCTTCTCCCATTTTTGCAGTGCTGGGAATCGAACTCGGGACCTCAGAGACTGCAGCGCAGCGCTCTACCAACTGAGCTAAATCCCAACCCCATATGGGTATTAAGTGGCAAATAGTTGTTTTCTTAGGACCATCAATTGTCTTAGATCTCTTCATTTTTAAAATTTATACTATTACTTCATTATCGGTCTCCTAGGAGAAGATTCTTCTTTCCACTCAATTCATGGGAGTTCCTGTGTAAGTATTAATGAGCAGAGAACAGTAAAGCAAAGTAGGGATATGGATACTGTAGCTTGGGGGGGGTTCACTCCTGTTGTCAGTATCTTCTGCAGGTCATGTTTGTATCCAGCAAAATCAGTATCATAGGCCTTCTGGGTTCACTGGAGTAGCTTAAAATTTGAGTAGTAACTTTGTGAATAGCAGCCTGAGGCTTCACTTAGTTGGTAGAGTGCTTGCTCTGCATGCTCTGGGTCCCTGGGTTTGATCTCTAGCACTGCAAAAATGGGAGAAGGACCTGGCAGTCCACTCCCCAAACAATCCTGAAAACGATCAGCCATTGAAAACCGTATGAGTAGCAGAGAAGCACTGACACAGTGTTGGGCATGGCACAGTGTCGGGAGTGTTTGGTTCTGTTGTACATAGGGTTGTGGTGAGTTGGATCCAACTTGACAGCACCTAACAACATCAACTTTGTGCATATCAACCCAAATCCATCATCTTTCATACCTTTCAGCGTGAGGGAAAACTCTCAGAGGTCTTTGCTTCTGTCTTATTTGAAGATCCACCTTACTACTTGGCTGGGTGCAGTAGAGCCTAAAAATCACAGTGACAAGGACATGCTTGTCTGGAGGGTTAGTTCCATCAGGCCTTGAGTTCTCACTATAGCACCCCAGGGTAAGAGAAAGCCTAAGATGAGAAGTATTAATGATGTTCTCTGACTGTTTTATCTGCAGACTGCAGCTGAATATGTAAAATCTCGACTCCCAGAGGCCCTTAAACAGCATCTTCAGGACTACGAGAAGGACAAAGAAAATAGTGTACTGTCTTACCAGACTATCCTTGAGCAGCAGATTCTGTCAATTGACCGAGAAATGCTAGAAAAACTGACCGTATCCTATGATGAAGCAGGTATGTTTGATTTTAATACACATACAATTTTTTTCCCCACAAAATTACTCTGTTGATGTTGGTAAATTTAGGCCTTTTAAGGTTAAGGGCAAACTGGACCCAAAGTTAAATAACATGATTAATCATTTTCTTATCTGCAATTTTAGCATGAAAGCTTTTTCAGGACGTTCCTAAAACTGGCCCTTAAATACCAAATCCCTTTAACCGTATCCCTGTTTTTTTTCTTTTATGGTACTTGGGGGTTGAACTCAGGGCTCCACATGTGTTTTGTAAGCACTCTACCACCGAGCTGCTCCCACAGCCCATTTTTTACTTTTTATTTTGAGAGGGGGTCTTGCTAAGTTACATAGTCTCCCTCTGGCCTCAAACTTGCAGTCCTCCTGCCTTGGCCTTCCAAGTTGCTGGGATTATAGACATGAGCCACCACACCTGGCTAAATTTTTTCTGTTTCTTAACTGGAATATTCCTTTTATCACCTATGTGCTTCTATTGATCTAGTTTTTAAAAATATTTCTTTAATTTTGGATACCAGCTTAAAACTTTGCATCTAATAATCCAACAGCTGTTATTTGATTAAAGTATTTTTTTTTTTAATTTCAGAGATTTTTCTGGTACTGTTTTCCTTGAAGTGTTAATCTGAACCTGAAACCTACCTATGCCCTAACATTCCAGAGATTTTGGTTCACTGAATACCCTAGATTCATCCCATCCAAGGGTACTTATTAATGAAGTCATGGACAGACAGACCTTATAATACCATTTTTATCTATTATGTGGTCTGTGAACTATAGCCCAATTTTAAAGCAACTGGTGGAATATTACAATTGTTAAAATCCTTAATAAAATTAAACTTATGTGGCAGAAATATCCTGGTTAAATTTGTCATACTCTCCTATCAAAAAAAAAAAAAAGGATGAAAAAGTATAGGAAAACAGGTTTCTAATGATTTTCTAATGATTGGCTATTGATAGTAGTAAGCCCTATTTTAATAGCAGGAACTTATTTGAACAAGGACATTTTTAGGATATATCTTATTTTCATCATCATAATGTAAGCACTGCTAATGCTGACATTCTTAACGTTTGATTTCATGGTTTAAAAGCAAACAGAAGAACAAATTTAAAAAGTCCATAACATTATGCTGTATTTGCTTAGCCACTGCTGTAATTTTGCTGGTTATTATGCTGTCCCCATTTATATTTTATCCTTGGACTCTGTCACATCTCTCTCAAGCAGGATCCACATTTGTAGCCCTGTCTGGGACATCTCTATTATCTGATTCTACTTTGCCTTATTCAGTTTGCACACATACTAGCTTTCCTCTGCCTGTTGGGTAGCTAGTTATTTGGTCTCTGTTTTGTCTTGCTTTTAATATTCTTCTTTTTGGAACCTTATTCATTCATTCTCTCTTTCTCAGTGCTGAGGGATCCAGGGCCTCTCATCTCTTATCCTTAATGGAATAAAGAAAGATTGTGACCGGTCCCAATCAAAACAATATGTAAATATTTATAGCCTCACTTTGATCACAGAACTTATATATTCTACCCACTTTTTCCTTCATGCACATTTTTGGTGGAAAAAAACAAAACAAAACAACTCTGAGATCCATAGACATGCCTGAAATAACACAGTTATTTAGTTGTAGGGCTAAGATTCAAGTCTCCCAATTACTAATCAAGCTTTCACCACTCCAGGGCCAAGTTCTCATTGGCTTACTAAGCATTGGTTAAATACACAGCCATGTGCTAGACAGTTGGAGAGGAGCACTGTAAGGATGAGGAAACGGAGATATAGAAAACATAGATCTTGCTTAGCATCTAGTTGGGGAGTGAAAACATGCAGATGCACCCTCTAAAGAAAAAGTCCCTGGGAATTTGAGACTAAGCACACCTTGCAGTATTCACAAGGTATTAAACTGAGATGCAGGGTCAAGGGATAGGGAAAGTGTGGATAGCTCAGGTTTCCCATGGACTTCTTTAACAGTGAAGGACAGATGTTGAACGTGGATTTGTGAAGAGAAGAGGAGAGCATGCTAGTGGGTGAAGGGCACAAGTAGACAACAAAGTGGAAATGAGCATCAGTCATAACCTCCCACCACGCAGTTTTTCCTTCTTCAGGAATAATTTTCTGCTCTCCTACACTGCTGTTGAGCAACTACCGACCTTCAAAGGTGCACTTGTACTTTTAGAGGCAGATACTTGAGCACAGAATCAATCTATCAGTAAACTGCAGCAGGAAGTAACGAAAATAAACACAGGATCAACAGTTAAAGGATCTAAGTTCTAAGCATTCCCTCTAGCTTAATACTGGTGTGATCTTTTGCAAATTAATCAAAGAAACCTGTGTTTTTTCATCTGTAAGATTGTTGTTGTTAGATGCCACTGAATCAGAACCAACAGGTGAAATAGTATTGTTACTGCTTCTCTGCTATTCATAGGGTTTTCAATGGCTGATTGTTTTGGGGAGTGGGTTGCTGGGTTCTTCTTCCAAGCCTACGGCACCTGGTGTTCACAAGAGATCTCCCATCCAAATACTAACCAGCTCCAACCCTGCTTACTTCTGAGATCTGATGGGATTGGATGCCACAGTGGTACGGTTGCAGCCTGTAAGATTGGGCTAATGATATATCACAAGGTTATTATAACAAAATACATTATACTTGGAGAGCTCCTTAGAAATCATACTGCAAATGGTAATTGATGCTGCTAATGCTGAATAAGAACAAATTGGGATCCTGTCTATTGCTTAAGCTACTTTAAGGTATTCTTAGGGTTTTTTCTTGGCATGTAGTGTTTGGGAGGCAGAGAGAATTTTTTTTTTTTAAATAATCATTAGAAGCTTGGCAAGCACAGCAATATCTATTTGTTCAATCTGAGCTCAGTTTGCCTTTGGTCATCCTGCATGAGCTGATCCAGGTGGCAGGCTTGATGGGGCCTGTGTGTACAAGTGGAAAAATGAGTGTTACTGTGTGTTGTAAAATCAAAAGGTCATTGCCTCCTCCTCCATAACTCATATATTAGTGATTTTTCAATCAAGGAAGAGGAGAACATTTTTAAAAAAGATATTGCTATTAAATAGAAAAACATTTCATTGTAATACAAAGGACTAAGATAGAAAATTGGTAAGAGCATCCATTACCATGAGATAAACCATCTATGCTAAGACCCTCACTTGCTCCAATTGCTTAGCTTCTTTCCATATTGTCCCCGTGGATGTATTTTTGTTTGTTTGTTTGGTTGGTTAGTTGGGTTTGTTTTGTTTTGTTTTAGTTT
Source organism: Pedetes capensis (assembly GCA_007922755.1). NCBI lineage: Eukaryota > Metazoa > Chordata > Mammalia > Rodentia > Pedetidae > Pedetes > Pedetes capensis. Next base: position 1,902 of record VMDO01004332.1, on the reverse strand, counting down.
TGTTTTTGACAGGCTGGCCTCAAACCCATGATCTTCTTACCTCTGCCTCCCAAGTACTGGAATTACAAGTTGAGCCAGCAGAGTTTTTACTTTCTCAAGTTGTTAATTCAGCTTTTCTGGTTTTAGGAAGGAGTTAATTGCTAGTTAGAAAATGTCCTGGTCTCTAGAGAGGTTCATTTGTCTTTAATGCTCATCCACTGATAAATCAGCCTGAGTGACTTAATGACAATTATCACCATCTGTGGCTTCTAAACTCCTAAAACCTAATTAATGAAAAAATTCCTTAGACATTTGTCTAAAAGCATTGGCTCAGAACTTTTCTCCCTCTCCCACCCCTCCCTTTTTTCTATCTTCTCTTCTCCTTTACTTTTATTTTTTAGTTTTATTTCTTTTCTTTTCTCTTTCATTTTCTTTGCATTCTTTTTCTCTTCTTTTCTTTCTTTTTTCAGTACTTGGGAGTTGAATTCAGGGGCTCACACATACTTTGCAAGTGCTCTACCACTGGACTGCACCCACAGCCCATTTTTTTTTTTTAACAGGGTCTTGCTAAGTTGCAAAGGCTACCTCTGGCCCCCAACTCAAGATACTCCTGCCTCAGCCTCCCAAGTCACTGGAACTATAGGTGTGCCTGGCCACTCTTCTTTAAATACATATAAATCTTAATGCTTTACTTATCCATAATCCAAGTGTCCAGCAACCTGAAATTCAGCAAAGAAATGGGAAATGAGCAAACATCCAGACCATGTCACAGAATTTGGACGAATCCATACAACTGACACGAGAGTCTCAACTCACATCATATATTTTTATTTTATGTAGTCTCTTGAGTTAGGTTATATTTTCTTCTTTCCCTTTATTGATAAATGTTGGTGTGGTACAGTGTAATACAGCATTTGCTTTTTCCGTTATGCAACCATTACACCATTTGTGATTTCACTTTCATCAACTTACAAAGTTTTTGGAATCTTTTGATTACTATGTAGTAAAACTCATATGCATTTATGGGTTATATTCCCCTATTTTTCCCATGTACTCATGAAGTTGGATCACTTACATTGGGATTATCCTCTCCCCCTTTATCCCTTTACATTGTTTCCCCTCTCCTTCTCACCTTCTACAACCTTCCCTTCCCTTTGCTAGTCCCCTCCCTCCTCCTTTCTATACTACTTATATTTTCCCTTCTTAGCAAAGTTTAATTGTTCATTTTTATATACCTATTTATATATAGTTTTTTCTTCTTTTAAGTAAGCTTCAGTTCCCACATATGAGTGAGAACATATGATATTTCTCTTTTTGAGCTTGTGTTCATTCACTTAAGATGATATTCTCCAGTTCCACCCATTCTCCTACAAGTGACACTATTTTGATCTTTTTTATTGCTGATTAATAGTCCATTGTGTACATGTACCACAATTTTTTTTAATCCATTCTTCTGTTGATGGGCTTCTTAGTTGGTTCCATATCCTTGCAATTGTGAAGAGTGTTGCATCTGCAGAAAAATAAAAGTAGACATGTATCTCTCAATTTGCACAACAGTCAACTTAAAATGGATAAGAGACCTCGACACAAAACCAGAAACCTTAAAACTGCTAGAAGAAAAGATAGGAAACATGCTCCAGCACATAGGCATAGAAAAGTATTTCCTTAACAAGACTCTAGTCACTCAGGAAATGGCACCAAGAATTGACAAATGGGATTATATGAAATTAAAAAGTTTCTGTACAGCAAAGGAAACAATCAACAGAGTTAAGAAAGAGCCCACTGAATGAGAGAAAATCTTTGGATCCTTTACATTCCAGCAGAGGACTGATTTCTGGAATTTACAAAGAATTCAAGAAAGCAAATCACAAAACAACATATAACCCAGTACACAAGTGGGCAAAGGAAGTGGACAGTTCTCAA